>JAWQFJ010002127.1:25000-42475 GCA_034096865.1 Theodoxus fluviatilis | reverse complement strand
GGCTTTGGTCGAGTTGGTATGTAAATGAGGGTGCGCGCGCAACACAAGAAAGTGTATCTGTTATGTCGAATAGAACAGCAGACGAATTTCTTTGATGTGAACGAATGGGTCAGAGTAGAGGTCCATTGCTGCCTGGTCAGGAATCTGCGGGGGTGGGGGGTGGGGGTGGGGGGTTTCCAATCTTTCTTTAGCAAGCGGGTAGGGGGGGGGGGCTTTTTTAGCAAGCGGGGGGGGGGGGGGGGAGGGGCGGGTTTCCAATCTTATTTTAGCAAGCGGGGGTGGGGGGTGGGTTTCCAAACTAGTTTTAGCTAGCGGGGGGGGGGGGGGGGGGTGGGGGTGTTGTTTCCAAACTTTTTTTAGCAAGCGGGGGGGGGGGGGGGGGGCTTTCCAATCTTTCTTTAGAAAGGGGGGGGGGGACTTTCCAAACTTTAACAAGCGGGGGGGGGGGGGGGGGAGGATTTCCAAACTTTTTTTACCGTTGCGGGGGGGGGTGTGGGAAGGCATTCAGTCAGTCTGGTAATTTGCACACACACATGGGTAATGTACATGCCAAGCATATGTAAGGTGTATTGTGCATTCTGTGTCTGGCAATCTCTGCTACGGTGTTGCAGGGTCAGGAGTTTCGATTGGTCGGTTTCTTTAATTATTTTTAAAGCACGTTACCATTAAAAGTAGAGGGTTTTGGAGGCCCCCTTTGAATACACGAATCCCCAATATTATTTCACACTCAAATTTATCACTCTTGAACGAAGAAACGACTTAATAAAAGCATTAGGGTCGAAAATCCATTAATAACAAAAGGGAGGTAACCATCACCAGTCATAGAGGAAGGTCAAGGGAATCCAAACATGTGTGTCGTCTGCTAAATCGTTACACTCATGGGTATAAATGCCGACGTTTACTACAAATATCAAACCAAGACATACAATCCACTCTGCCACGGTGATGAGAGCACGAAAACATTTATTTCTTCGAAATTTGACAGCAATCGGCACGTATTCCACTTCCATGTTATGTAAACTCCATGGTTCGAAGCATGTTTACCGTGCAAGTCCGTGGAGTGACTTCCAATTAGTTGTGTTTAGTATGAGCCAATCAAATGCGGCTACGAGTTCTGTAGTTTCATCGTTGCTAGGCACAGCAAACGCTCTAGCTGCTGCGCGACCTTTGACAGGAAGTTGACCTCTGCCACTGGGTGAAACGTCACCAAAGATTGTGTATGAATGATTTTCCACCCTAATACTTTTATTATGTCGTTTCTTCGATCAATAGTGATAAATTTGAGTGTAAAATAATATTCGAGATTCGTGTATTCAAAGGGGGCCTCCAAAACCCTCTACTTTTAATGGTAACGTGCTTTAAAAATAATTAAAGAAGCCGACCAATCGAAACTCGATCCTGACCCTGCTACACCGTAGCAGAGATGAAGCAGAGTCAACGGAACGCAGGGGTACTCTGTGCGATCGGACAGAGTACCTGAGGTACTTTGTCCGATCGGACAGAGTACCTCAGGTACAGTGTCAGGAAATGTTCCGGACAACGACCATTTCAGCCTTATTACACTCTAGCTGTCACTAAGGCTGAAATGGTCGTTGTCACATACATTCGGGGACAGAGCACTCGGAGTACTCCCATTCTCCCCTACCAGCACTGTAACATGCGTGTCCTTTATGCGTCCTTTACGGACCATGCATGCCTCCCTGTAGGCCGGCACTGTATTCAAATAGTTCAACAAATCTTGTCCCATTCGAACGTCGACCGCCATTTTGATAGGTAAACTGCCGGTTGTTGGCAGTCTCGTTCTCGTTCAAATGCCGAGATTTCAAAGACCGAGTAATCTGTCCCCGTGGACAGAGTACTCCGAGTACTCTGTCCCCGAATGTATGTGACAACGACCATTTCAGCGTCACTAAGAGCAAACACAAAGGAACTCCATCGCTATCTTGAAACTCTCAGAAAGACTGAGCATGATTCACCTCACTAAGCAGTAATAACTCGTCACCGCCTCTAGGTCACATCGACCTCTTTTCCTGCACGCCTCTCTACTAGAGTGTTTGGGCGCGTTTGCTTGGACAAAAATCTCGCTTTTCTCCCTGAATTGCTAGACGAGGGCGAGTGAGACGCTCCTACGGCTAGAAAAACGGCCAACCATCTCGCAAGGCGGAAGAACATGGCTGCGTCCCGGCGCCAGAGTCGGTGAAGAAGTTGCCGATGGACGAAATAGCTGACAATTCAGATATCACATCAGTTTTTCACTTCATAGAACACACCTATCGAGGGACCTCCGTACTTTCTTCAAAGACCCTATGGTCTTTGCTTTCTTCGGCCTCCCGCCTTTACGGCGAGTGCGTCCTTATGAGCGAGGAACGTAAGCAACGCCTAGCCCTCACAATTCTCTCGAGATTTTGGGCAAAACAAACGCGCTCGCAGTCTTTATCGTCACGTGCGTCCTGCAAAGTCAAAGGTTGTGATCAAGTTCGATCAATATTTGCAAAGTGAGTAATGGAAATTTCGGCTCAAGTCTTAAACTTAGTATTAAAATAATAAATAGACTAGGCTTTGCGCCTATTTACTCATCTTACTCACCTATAATTATACTCCTGTGTCTCAGGCGGCTTTGCCGCCTTCGACACAGTCGTCCATTGTTTCCTTATTTATTAGGCTTCAAAATTTGTTCACAGATCTTCATCATTTGACTTTACCTACCCACACACCACATTTTAGTCAAATCGGAGCACTTTGAGTTTTCGGCGGTCATCTTGTTTGTGCCCACTTCCGGTTACCATGGCAACACCATTTTTTTAACCCCACCATGACCTGACCCCGGCCCACACCTAACCCCATACCAAGTTTTAAGTCGATGGGAATAAAACTGTGGAAACGTATGTGTCTCTCTCTCTCACACACACACACACACACACACACACACACACACATCTCAATTATATATAGAGATTAATAAAATCCATTTGGGACACTTTCGTTAACACCGTGCCAAACGATCGATTAGTTCTCAGGTAATTGACCACCTTTATGCTGTGACACGTCCTAACTTCTCAGTTACGTTCGTGACTACAAGGTTTATCCCTCCAGGTTTACTGAAGGTCCTACAGACTTTATCTGTGTGTCTGTCAGTCCCAACTTAACGGCTGATTTCTCAAAGACTACTGGACGGATTTCCTTGACATTTTGCACACTTACTGGAAGTTAGGTCCGATTGAATGTATCAAATTTTCAGCATCGAGGTTTGAAAAGAAAGTGATTTATTTAGGTCGTAAACTCGAACCCCCTACCCCCCACCCCTCAAATGTCATTTGACGGAATGGCGAAATGCGTGGCCTTGAGCCCCTCCACAGCCACGCCCCTTTCTCGCTGTAGCTCGCGTGGTAACACGTGCAGCAGGCAAATTGGCTTTGATGCGAACACAGACTGCATGACTCGTTGCGTTGTATTCCGGACAGCATTTGTGTCTCATTTTTGCCAGACAGTAAGAAGATTTCTCAGACTGTGATAGACAGGGGTATGAATAAATACTACTCATGTTATTTAGACGAAATTTAGATCTATGAGCAAGAGGATTAAACGGTGGAGGTGACAGCTCGGTGCTTCAGATCAATGCAAAAAAATGAAGCACCACATCGACTTTCTTTCCATCTTGACGCTGCTAAGCAGAAGATCAACCATCCTCATTGCTCGTGCAAGGCTGGGTAAGTGTTGTTGTTTTTTTAAATCATTTATCTGTTACGTGTTTGATGGAGTAACCTAAGCTCGCATTCCAAAATTGTAGAACCTACTGTTGAAGTGTTGTGTGTGGAGCCAAAAAGCTTGCGCAACTGTCCTTCGCACTGACTGTCCTATGCACGGACTGTCCTTTGCATTAACTGTCCTTCACACTGACTGTTCTATGCACTGACTGTCCGATGCACTGACTGTCCTATGCACTTTCACACTGACCAGTGCACAGAATGACCGGCACGTGTCCGAAGCACTGGTGAGCGCGACAAAAACTTGGAGCGGACTGCTAGATCTTTACCCACTGTAGAAAGCGCACTTCCCCTCCTCTCCTTCGTGACTATCTCCTTGTCAGTGCATAGAACAGTCAGTGTGAAGGACAGTTAATTAATGCAAAGGACGGTCAGTGCAAAGGACATTCCGTGCATAGGACAGTCAGTGCGAAGGTCAGTTGTGCAAGCTGTTTGGCTCCACACACAACACTTCAACAGTAGGTTCTACAATTTTGGAATGCGAGCTTAGGTTACTCCATCAAACACGTAACAGATAAATGATAAAAAAACAACACTTACCCAGCCTTGCACGAGCAATGAGCAGTAATGTTCAATTTCAAATGCAGATCTGAGACTCACCCCCACGCAGACTCCTTTGCTTTTATTCAGCTGGTTGAGATTTAGCTGATCGTGTGGCCACGGAAAAGAACGTTATAAATGCTTTTTTCGAGAGGTTGTGGGTTCGAACCCGCCCTGGTTTTTTGTGCTTTTGTGTGTGTGCGTGTGTGTGTTTCCCACCCACCCACCCCCCACCCCCCCCCCCCCCCCCCCCCCCTTTTCTCGAGAGGTTGCGGGTTCGAACCCGATCTTCTTCTCTTTTTTTTAAATGCCAAAACCTGGAGGTTCAGCGCCAGCGGTTTTTATTGTGTTGCAGATGCGAGGGAATTTCGAACTTTGTTTAGAGGAGACGACCCAGTTTGGTGACCGCTAGATGAACCAAGCTGTGTGGGGCTTAATTAAGTGCCGCGGTAATTATAGTTCTGGGTTCAGAAAGACAGGAGAACGAACACTGATGACAAATGCAGTTGCGCCGAAGTGCGCCATATCACATAGGCATAGGCTACAAAGGCGACTGGCTGAATAGCTTCATTCATTTCATTTATCCATGCATTCCTTCATGCATTCGTTCGTTCGTTTGCTCTTTCGTTCGTTCGATCATTCCTTCGTTTATCAGTCATTAATTCATTCGTGTATTCGTTCTTATGCATGCCACCTCTGCTGAACTTCATACAAAGAGGTGTAGGGGTCACCCCAGCAATAACAAAGGGAAGATCGAGGTTGCTCCTCCACTGTCGTGCACCACGGTTGTCTAAAGGAGGGTCAGGTCGAGGCGGTGAGGCGTGAGAAAAAGGGGAGAGGGGGGGGGGCTGGGGTGGAGATGGTGAGGTTCGGGTTGGGGGTTGGGTTGGTGGAGGTGAAGGCTAGTTTGAATTTAAAAGGGTTCAGCCCACCGGATAATTTGGATTTCACCACCTGTTCCAGTCTCTCTGTATGTCTGTCTGTCTGTCTGTCTGTCTCTCTGTCTGTCTCTCTCTCTCTCTCTCTCTCTCTCTCTCTCTCTCTCTCTCTCTCTCTCTCCTCCCTCCCCTCCCTCCCCTCCCTCCCTCTCCCCCACCCTCTCCCCAACCCTCTCTATCCAACCCACCAACCTTCTTCCCTTCCTCCCCCTTTCCCCAGCTACCCCCCCCCCCCACCTTCTTCCCTTCCTCCCCCTTTCCCCAGCTACCCCACCTCTCTCTCTCTCTCTCTCTCTCTCTCTCTCTCTCTCTCTCTCTCTCTCTCTCTCTCTCTCTCTCCTCTCTCTCTCTCTCTCTCTCTCACCACATTTGAATTTTTGCCTCAAGGGCTGAATGTAAGAAAGGCACTACTGCCTAATTCACTACCCTTGTAAAATAAAGTTCGTTCGTTCGTTCGTTCGTTCGTTCGTTCTCTCTCTCTGTCTGTCTGTCTGTCTGTCTGTCTGTCTGTCTGTCTGTCTCTCTCTCTCTCTCTCTTTCTCTCTCTCTCTCTCTCTAACTGTACACAACACTATGAAGTATTGTTGTAGTATATCACTTGCGGATCTAAATCCGTTTTTAATGTGTAAAATTATATGTATTTTTAAAGACTGAGATGGGTCCTCGGCCTCAATAAAAGCACATAAAATCAAATCTCTTTCTCTATCTCTGTGTCTCTGTGCCTGTCTGTCTGTCTGTCTGTCTGTCTGTCTGTCTGTCTGTCTGTCTGTCTGTCTGTCTGTCTGTCTGTCTGTCTGTCTGTCTGTCTGTCTGTCTGTCTGCCTGTCTGTCTGTCTGTCTGTCTCACTCCCCCCCCCCCCTCTCTCTCTCTCTCTCTCTCTCTCTCTCTCTCTCTCTCTCTCTCTCTCTCTCTCTCTCTCTCTCTCTTTCTCGCCCTCCCTATCCCTCTCCCCTGTGTGTGTGTGCGTGCGTGAGAGAGATTGATTGATTGATTGATTGATTGATTGACTTTATTTCGGCCGACGACCCATCATTGATTACATTATGTACATGACTGTGTAAAATATCTGGCATTTTCTTACATAATCAAGTAATGTGTAAAATGTATTTATATGTAAATACGTTATGGACAAGTTAGAATTTACGTAAAATGCAAGTCTCACAACTAATAGCTGTACTTCATAAATATCATTAGATTTTTTGCATAAACTTTCTCACATAAGGATCTATACAGTGTTTTGACTTCATAATTCAGTGAATTAGAGATAGGGGGTTGTTAGGCATCTCTTAAATATGTACAGCAGTTGATTTCTAATTTGCATTTTAAAATAAGTTGGTCTTTGTCTTGAATGTGTATTTTATATCACACCTATATCATCATATTTCCACACGTACATATATTCGCGCATTGGGTTTTTATATAAAGTTTTCATCAGAATAATGTAAAGTGTCAATTAATTTATTGACTACACTAGAGAAATGGACTCAGATGATTGATGATGGTTTGCCAGTGGATGCTATATACTTGGACTATGCTAAGGCCTTCGACGCAGTACCGCATGAACGACTTTTGAGAAAAGTGGAAGCACTGGGAATTGGCGGTAAGATTCTCAGTTGGATCAGAGATTTTTTGTCGGATAGGAGGCAGAGAGTCAGAATTAATGGTGTACTATCAGATTGGTCAGCTGTGAAAAGCGGGGTACCTCAGGGAAGCATACTCGGTCCGATTCTCTTTGTGATGTTCATTAACGACCTTCCCGATGCAGTGGAAAGTATGTGCTCCATGTATGCGGACGATACCAAACTGTACAGATCTGTAGAAAAGGAGGAAAATGGCGTAAAGTTGCAAACAGATCTAGATGCTCTGGTGGACTGGGCGGACAGGTGGCAAATGCGCTTCAATGCGGACAAGTGTAAGGTGCTACACCTAGGTAAAAACAATTCTAAAAGAAAATATGAAATGAGAAAACATGGCAGTCAAGAAAGGGTGACGCTTGAAGAGACTAGAGTGGAGAGGGACCTGGGAGTGCAGATAGATAGTGAGCTGAAGTTCTCCCAACACATTGAAACGCAGGTTAACAAAGCAAATAGACTATTGGGTCTCATCTGGCGATCATACGAACACTTGGACTGTGAATCCATGAGGCTACTGTTCATAGCACTAGTACGACCGCACCTAGAGTTTGGAAATGTAGTATGGGCACCCTATCTGGAAAGAGACAAAAAACTCGTTGAGAGAGTACAGAGGAGGGCCACAAAAATAATTCCGGGATTGAAGGATCTCACATATGAACAAAGACTTGTCAAGATGAGGCTCCCTAGTCTGTGCTACAGAAGAACTAGAGGTGACCTAATAGAAGTGTACAAGTATACGCACGGCATGTACCAGATTGGAGAGAATCTGTTTTCCTGCGATGACAATAGTGTCACAAGAGGTCACGCCTACAAGCTCAAGAAAAACCGATGCAATACGGCTTTACGACAGCATTTCTTCACCCAGCGAGTTATCAACATGTGGAACAGCCTCCCGAACAGCGTAGTTGAGGCACCGAGCCTGAACTCGTTCAAGAACAGAGTGGACAAGCATCTACAAGGATATATGTTCAAGCTGGAGGAACCACTGGCGCAGATGATGCACAGCAATTAGGCCTTTTTTTCTCTCTAATTTTTTCTTTATCCATAAGAACAATAAAAATACAGCCAGAGAACTACCAGAATCGGCGATAGGCCCTGGACGCCTAAGCAAGCCGAAGAATTCTATTCTATTCTATTAATTAATTCAGTAGTTGTAGTTGATGAGCTTCTTCTACCGCCTGGTTGCGCAGTTTCAGAGTCTCTTGTTTTACATGCACCACGGCCATTGACCATATATTTCAATGTTGGATGGACAGTAATTTGAGTATACTTTGTTATGTATTTATTTCTAATTTCGTCATATTTATAGCATTTGAACAGAAAATGTTCTTCAATTTCAGTTTCATTTGGGCAAAATGGGCACCTGGTATCTGACACTTGGACATTAGTGTATCGTTTATTTATATTTAGTTCATTTATTCCCAATCTAAATCTGACAAATACATCCCTGAATTTTTTAATATTTATTTCATTGAGATACTTCTCAGCTATACGTTTGTCTTTATAAGTCTTGTATATCGAGAATCGTTGACTGCTGCCAAGTTTGGCACATCATTCCTGATAGAGGCAGTCTTGGAGTCTTTGTTTTAGATATCGTAGAAAGGTTACCCCGCCTGCGGTTCCACCGTTCTGCCACACAAAACCATAACCACATTTGTTTAAACATTCTTTTGCAGCGTAAGGCCAGTTGAATCTTTCTGGTATGTTTGATTTCAGCAGCATAAGATAGGCCTGTTTGGATAACCTGTCAATAGGCATAGCGCTGATTCTCAACCAGAATTTAATTGCTTTCATCGTACTATTTACAGACAAAGAGTATCTTCCCATTTCTCCATATATCATACTATTTGGAGATCTAGCTTCTAAGTTTAAAAATCTTTTACAAGCAAACATGTGCGTCTTTTCCACATTCTCTTGTCTATATAGACCCCAAATTTCTGCACCATATAATAATGTGGGTTGTATTTGAGCATCAAATAACCTGAAATAAACCTCTGGGTTCATGCTACGAAGACGCCACATTGTTCTCAGGAGTGGCACAGTCTTCTGTTTGGCCCTTACTGCTTGATTCTCGAGAGCCCCCTTTATGGATAGTTTTGTCATAAATACAAATCCCAGGTATTTGTAAGCTTTCACAACTTCAAGTTTCTTCCCATATAGCTGCCATCTTTCCCCTTGCGCTAGGTGTCCCCCTCGACGAAAACCCATTACCTTAGTTTTATGAGTATTTACAGTAAGACCAAGCTCTTTGGATATATGTACTGCAGATTACTAATTTGGCATTGAAGTCCTGCTGGTGTGGTCGACAGCAGCACAATATCATCAGCAAATACAAGCAAGAATAATTCTGTCAAACCAGAGACCATCTGCACTCCGTGTCTTCCATGCGTCCTCACATAATCTGCTACATTATTGATGAAAATAAAAAAAATTGTCGCGCTCTCGATTCCGCCTTGCTTCACGCCGGCGGAGCACATGGTCCATTTCCATCGGACACTCGCTTGTACTTCGGCATACATTGCTTTCATAATTTTGATTAGCTTCGTGGACAGTTTTGCTTGTGTGAGGATGTTCCAGAGACATGCTCGATTCACAGAATTAAAGGCTTTTTGATAGTCCACAAAGACCACGTACAATTTCCCTCTTCCCACACCATATACATTTTTGACAGCTAAAGCATAGAGTGTAAATATGTGATCAATCGTAGAGTGATCCGTCCTAAATCCGGCTTGTTCTATACAAAACTTGTTCTTATCTTCCGCCCACCTTTGCAGGCGTCTGGTCAAAACAGATGAAAATAGTTTGCTCAGAGTGTTTAGTAATGATATACCTCTGTAGCTCTGTGGGTCAACTTTGTCACATGATTTAAATATAGGCACTATAAGTGATCGGCTCCAGCTTTTGGGGAAATAGTGTTTTTCATACATTGTATTGAACAATAGGGAAGAAAGGGTGCAAGCTGGTCGCATGCCAGCTTTAGATAGTCTCCAGGTATTTCGTCAATGCCCGCTGCTTTTGCAGTACCAATCCTTCTAATCGCCATCTTTACCTCTTCTGTTGTTATCCGACGATCAAGCTCCTCTTCAGTGATGTCAACCGCATTTTCAGATTCAGGTAAATATTTGGATTGGATCTGGATTGGGCGGAGCAAATTTTGGAAGTGAAGTTTCCATGTGTCCATGTCAATATCAGGGTGTTCTGTCTTTCTGCATGTAACACGGTGTATTTGTGACCAGAAATTATAAGAGTTTCTTATATTTTTTTACAAGAAACTGACAAGTATTTCTTTGATACTCTGTCTTTTTGTCTCTAATGATTTTTTAAATATTCATTCCTAAGTCGAACATATTCATCTCTCTCTAACTGGTGTAGAGTTTTCCTAAAAAGACTAAGAGCTTTTTTGCTATTTGCTTAGCTTGCTGACATTCTGTATCGTACCATTAAAATTTTACTTTGACCGCTAGTTTTTGACGCGCTCACTTTAATGTTGCGTCGCATGCATTCGGCACTGGATAATACATTTTCCACAATCATTTTTACAGCCTCATCTATGTCGTTGTCAACAATTTCGCTTGCATGCTGCACAGTAGCCTGAAACTCAGCAGTTTGTAGATTTGCTGCAATGTCCCGCACTTTGTCCCTATCCCATTTCAATTTGGAGACAGTAGTGCCTTTACAGTTTCTTTTGTTGTCCTTGCTTTCGGATCCTATTATTATCTCTGTGGGCATGTGACTAGAAACGATGTGATCCCCAACGCAAAATTTCGCAATGTGATCGCTTTCGTCAATAGAAATACAGTAATCGATCACACTAGCACCTTGTTGTGAAACGTACGTATATTTTCTTTCTGTATCACCATGCACACTTCCATTTGCAATGAACATCCGGTGCACTCTGCAAAAGTTAACAAGAGTTTTACCAAAGCTATTAATAGTTGAGTCTTGTGAGTGTCGGCATATTCCTTGTTCGTCACTTCCATCCTTACTTGTGACAGGTAAGATCTCATCATTTTCACTGTCATCTACAAGATTCATGTTCCATTTACCCGTCCTTGCATTGAAGTCTCCACATAACAACAGCGTTGCTTTCGGGTAGTTTTCTTGAAGCTCTAGAAACACATCTTCTAGTAGCACTATGTTGCATTTTATCACTTTGTCGTTATAATATGGAGAGTCCATTGGAGGTATGTACACTGCTATCATAATTATTTCTCTATGGTTCATGTTTGGGAATCTTAGGATGACTGTATTATCAACCTTGCATTTCAGTCTTGTAACATTAACCGTAATCGACTTCTTCACTGCTATCATAACACCCCCAGAACGTCTGCCATGGTGCGACAGCTTAAGCGCAGAAGCATGGAATACTGGATAATCACTGAAGCACATAGAAAAATCAAATGTTTCTGAAGTAAATGTTTCCATCAAACAACAAACATCGAACATCATCAGGTATTTCATAAATTCTGCATCATCAAGTTTAGACGTTAATCCGTCCACATTCCAGGTAAGTATCCTAATGTGATAAAGTGATTTACTAGTCTTCACTGGTGGTACACTGTAGTGTCCACCAGTGTTATCTCTAAAACATCTTTGTGTCGAATGGGGTCGTCGATCGGCCAGACCGTCAGTCAGCGGGGGAGGGAGTTTTCCGCCGCCTCGAAGTCCTTCGGGTCTGTCGCAGTCTGCCTTTCCACCCTTCCCTCGGTTTTGATGAGGTAACGTAGATGCGTGTCAGCTTGCGTCATCCTCACCCTCTCTGTCTGCTTTCTCATCTGCATGGTTTATGTCTTCACTATTTGTGTTATCATAGGAATCTGTTAATTCTATTTCTGGACAGGCCGATTTCTCAGATGTATTATCAATTTAGAATAATTAGTATTCTTGTATGCATGCGAGTCCTGGACACTGACATCTGAACTACAGAGACTGATACAAGCCCTGGAAATGAGATGCTACCGCAAGATTCTGAACATCTCATATAAAGACCATGTCACGAATGAGGAAGTCAGCAACAGGATCAGGAGAGCATTTGGACAGTACGAAGATCTGTTCTCAATTGTGAAAAGCAGAAAGCTGAAGTGGTACGGTCACGTGTCAAGAGGCAGTGGGCTGGCCAAGACCATCCTGCAAGGTAGGGGAGAGCGGGGCTAAAAGTAACACGGGTTGGAAGTAACAATGTACATTACTCCTCACTGTTTATGAGTTTTCTGCTGAGACTGAGACAGTTGCATCCCTTTACCCATTGGCCATTTCCCAAGAAAAAATGGCGGGATGAAATCCATGCATGTGTGAATGGGATCAAAGAGTTCGAAATTCAGGCAGGTGAGTAACTTCTTGCAATTTGTAAAGATTATCTTGTATCTCTAAATCACTAATGCTTAGAATACTGCCAGAAACGGTTCAAGAAAGCTTGTTGCTTTATCAATGTTATCATACCATCAAAATCTGCTTCTCGTTTCCTGTGTTGGCTGCTGGGTTAGGGCCAGTGATCAACAGTGGGATGGGGCTAGTTGTAACACACCAGAAGGGGCTAGTTGTAACATGTTACAACCAGCCCCACTTGTGTTACGACCAAAAGTGCATGACCATCTATGACCTCCCAGGGCAGATTCGTAATGCATGGCCACTAAAATCATGAACGGGTTCAGAGTGTCTGGCATCTGCCCAAATGATCCTGACATATTCCAAGATGTGGAGTTCCAACCATCTGCAGTGACTGACAGGCCTGCCCCCAAGGACTCCGAACCTTCTGGGAGCACTTCTGAAGACTTGGTATCAAACCCAGCAGCTCAGCCACTTCAACAGATGCAAGCTACAGGCTTGGCTACCACAGATGGGCAGATGACTCAGCAAGGGTCCCAACCAACGAACAGAACAGACATTCATAATCCAATGGGCAGATACCTTTTGGAAAAGAACAAGGAGGTGAAAAGGGTGCGTGGGGATGGGCATTGTCTTCTTTACGCTTTTCAGACATGCTTGGAGTCAGAAGGAATTGCAGTCCTCTCTACCAAATACCTCTGTGTAAAGTTAACAAAAGAAGTGCAGGGCCACAAGTTTTTTATGAAAAGTTTGGCAGTAAAGACACAAATTTAGAGGAAGAGATACAGAGATACATCACAGATAAACAATACAAAAATGACACGTCAGATCTAATAGTGTCCGCATTGTCCAATGCATTAGGCATCAGTGCAGTCATTCACCAGGTCATGGGGACCACCTGGAGACGGTGTTGAACCCTGGTCGACCTGGAGCCACTTCTACTGGCAGTGTCCATCTCTTGTTTTCTGGGGAACAGGCGGGGGCTCATTATGATGCAGTTGTGCCTGTTCAGAAGCCAACATCTGCACCAGACACCCATAGAGGCAACAGAGCTTCCCTTGAACGTGAGGCCCTTCCCCAAAGCCGCTCCAAGGCAGGTCGGATCACGAGGAAGGAAACGTAGACAGACAGCAATTTTAACCGACACCCCAGAAAAGAACAAGCTGAGCCGGGGGAAAAAAATAACAGAAAATGTGCACCTATTAGAACAGTAGGTAGAAACACACTGCCGAAACAGAAAGGGAAAGAAAAGTCGAGAAAAACATTAAGCTACAAAAAGACTGACTCTGTTTCCACAGACTCTGAGGATGATTTTTGTTTGGTTTGTTGTGAACCCTATTCAAACAGCATGCCAAACGAAAAATGGGTTTAGTGTGTAAGGTGCAAGAATTGGTCTCATGAAGAATGAAAAAAAGAAAAAACCCAGTTACATCTGTCAAAAATGTGATTCAGATGACTCAGACTGATGTGCTGATTATGTCACTGGCACATTTACACTTGTGTTTGCTTTGTTTGTGCAAGTCCATGCCGTGGAATACCATTAAGTATCTTTTTATGTCCAATATCATTGTGTTAAAACCAGCCCCACGACTTGTTACAACTTACCCCACATGTGGGGCAAGTTGTAACAAGTAGGGTTACGTCAGTTTTGTTCACCTTGGAGACAAACGGTGCAGATTTGAACAATTGTTTCAATTTCAACGTTAAAACGAATGTTTTTAGTTTTGATTGATTGATTAAATTTGCTTAAATGTTAAGTATGTAATGCGTGATGAGTCGTAATTTAAAAATTGTTACAACCAGCCCCGCTCTCCCCTACCGTACCAGGTGGGAGAAGGAGAGGCAGGCAGAGAAAGAGGTGGGAAGACAGCATCAAAGAGTGGACAGGCTTGACCTTTGCTGACTCACAGCGAGCCACAGAGGATAGAGATCGATGGAGGAAGATTGTCCGAAAGTCATCAGTGGTGCCTCAACAACCCATCTCAGGGTTAAGAGACTGAACTGAACTGATTATCAATTTGTTCACACTGTGTACCATCGTTGCTCTCTTCTGATCTTTTGTTCTGTGACGTTGACATCACTGTCTCCGTGACCCATTTCTAAATGGACAGTTGGGTCTTTTCACGTGGTTGTGGTTGTCCTGCTGAATCCTTGAAGTTCGTGGGGTTCACTTCTGTCGATCGCAGCTTCGCTAGTTCTTTCACGTTGGTCCACATTTTTGTTATGGGTATTTGTATCATTGATCGGAATATGCATTAATGGAACACTTCTTGTTTGGTCGGACTCTTGGCTGTTCCTTATTTTTGTTTGCCGTTCATCTTTTTCTAGAGGTTTACGTTGATGAGAGAATCTGTCATTTATTATGTGTTGTTCGCGTTTGCTTGCGGGTTTCTTTGGAGAGTTCTCGCTGTTCTCTCTTCTGTGTCTCACTTCGTTTTGCTTTTCATTGAGTTCTGTTTGAGGCGCTTGATCGGTCGTCTGGATAAAAATAAGGTTTGTGTTTTCTCTTCTGTTGATTCTTCTTCTTCTTCTGTCTTGTACTGTTCCTCTCTTTTTTGTTCTCATCCGTCATATTTGTTCTATATTGTTTTTTTTCCGACTGTTCTCTGTTGACTTCGGATTTGTTACTGCACTCACAGACGTCTGCTCGTCCAGATGATATGTGCGGGTTTTCTTTATAATTGTCTTCTTCCAAAATTGTTGCCCTGAATGTTGCTTCTTGACCTGATCCTGTATCACCTGATATCTTTATTCCTTTTCTACGGAGTGACTGTCCACCCTGTTGTAACAGCAGCAGCTTGTCTGTCCATGTCAGAAAGGTCACCAAGACAGGGCGAGGTTTATCTGTTTGATTTCCTTTTGTGTTTCCTAGTCTTTGCACGCTTGCTATTGCTCGTTCAGACCATGTCACGTCAGGTAAAGCCTCTCGCACTAGGTTCAGCACGAGCTGAATACATTCCCAGTACGATTCCCCCCTCCTTTCTGGTACACCAAACATCCTAACACAGTTTCTTCTCGTGTTCCTTTCGAGTTGATTAATACGTATTTCTGTGGTACTGCTCTTGCTGTGCACTTTGCTGTGTAACTCATAAAGATTTTCTTCTGTTTGTCCTACATTACTTTGCATTGTCCTTAAACTTTCAGCGAGGAAGTTGTATCGAGCTTGGCACTGTCTCTCCATTTCCTGAAGACTCATCCACATCTGCCTTTGCTGATTATGAAGCCACCACACCTCCCTTTGGATGCTGTCAATCTTTTCTCTAATTTGTCCTTCACTGTATGTATTATCGATTCTTGAGCATGAGTTGACATCCGTGAAACTCATATCTTCACCATTCACCATGGCATTTGAAGTCATAATATTTTCTGCCGGATTTATTTGTGGAGCATACATGTACTTGGGGATTGGTCCGGAATTGGCCTCTATGTCGCCGTGCAGGAGAATTCGATTTGAGAGATCATGCAAGTTTGTTGGTGCTGAATGTGGGACAGAAACATATATCATCAGTAATGATGTATACAAGATTGCGCCAAGTATACATGCTTTATACATACACAAAACTCTTAACATACTCTTGTTAAGGCAATAAACAAGTGTTTATTCGATAACATAAAATGTGTTGAAATGGAAACACGTTTTGACATCTGAATGATTTCTGTAAAAAGTGGGGGGAAATAGTATCTGGAGCGAACTATTTTTGGTACAATGCTGTAATGCGAAGCGTCAAGCCTATTACGCATGCATTGCGAACTGTGCCAGAGTCACTACTGACTCGGGTTCACAGAATGTACAACACCAACACTGTTATCTTTACTTTCGAAGTAGTGGATATGTGGTGCTGACACTTAGGTGCACGTCCTGCCCGTCTGTTTCTGTGCTGTTGTTGTCGGGCACCATTGGACTGAGGGAGTTTTCCAGTGACCAGACTGCGGGTCAAAGTGTCACGACAATGCGGTTGGATGGGCACCATTGGACTGAGGGAGTTTTCCAGTGACCAGACTGCGGGTCAAAGTGTCACGACAATGCGGTTGGATGGGCACCATTGGACTGAGGGAGTTTTCCAGTGACCAGACTGCGGGTCAAAGTGTCACGACAATGATGGGGCTTTGCGACCTTTCAGCCTCGATCTGTAGGCTACGTCAGGTATATCGATCACGAAAATCGCTGGAGCTGATTGGAGCAAGAACAAATCCCGTCTGGATTCCCCCCAGGCATTCCCCTTTTACGAAACGAGTCGGGAGACGCTGTGAATATACTTTTACTCTCAATCCACAGGGGTTGCCATTGTGACATCCAGACGTGACTGATGAGTAAACAAACAAACAAACAAACAGCATTAAAAAAACAACAAGGATGGATGGAGTTTACGGCCTATCATGCAGCCTTTCTAGGCTACGTACTAAATAAGGCTGAAATGGTCGTTATGGGCTACATTTCCGGACACTGTACCTGAGGTACTCTGTCCGAAAATTTATGAGCGCTTTAAAGCCACACTCCCTTGATTTGATTTTCGTATTTTGGCTCCAAAGTCATCTTCATCCATGCACAAACCATCCCAGAAAATATGAAACTTATAAATGTTACCGAAGTATTTCAAAATCATTTTTTAATCTATCGGACAGAGTACCTCAGGTACAGTGTCCGGAAATGTTGCCCATAACGACCATTTCAGCCTAAATAAGGCCATCGATCACGAACACCACTAGAACAGTTTATTAGAGTAAGCACAGATCAAGTCATGATTTTCCAAGTTATTCGCCTCATACGGATCTCGTAGGGAGGCGCTGCGGGTCTATTCTGATCCCCAACCCATAGGGAGCAGCAAACAAACAAACAAATATTTATTTTACATGGCACGCCGCCAAGAACAAATACTGCACACAATCCACCTCGACGGCACCATTGAGTAAGGGTCAGCACTGCTTGAGACCAACATTGGAAAAGAAACTGGAGCAGGCCCTGACAGCACAAAGACCACAACATTCCAGCCGATGAGGGAGAATTCGATGCAGCACAGGTTGCATGTATCATTGTATGCGATTCTTGCATCTGCGTCTCTAAAATCGATCGTTAACCCATACCATTAGTTGCGTTTCTTTACAAAATGATTGAAATGTAATAGAAAATGCTTTTCAAAAGACGCATTTAAAGATCTGTTCCACATCATGCATTTTTCTGCGCAGAGCACACTCAATATCATCTTCTTTTTCTGTCGCTTGTGTCGACTTCGTGCGAAAGATGCCCCGCTTGGTCTAAGGGGAGATAATTCGAC
>JAWQFJ010002127.1:0-20000 GCA_034096865.1 Theodoxus fluviatilis | reverse complement strand
GAGAGAGAGAAGAGGAGGGAGATAGAGAAAGGGAGGGAAATAGAGGGCAGGGAGGAAGAGAGAAGGGGAGGGAGAGAGAAGGGGAGGGAGAGAGAAGAGGAGGGAGATGGAGAAAGGGAGGGAAATGGAGAAAGGGAGGGAAATGGAGGAAGTGAGGGAAATGGAGAAAGGGAGGGAAATGGAGGGGAGGGAGGGAGAGAGAGGAGAGGAGGGAGATGGAGAAAGTGAGGGAAACGGAGAAAGGGAGGGAATTGGGAGAAGAGAGACAGTTGAAGGGGGACATGGAGACAAAAGGTGAGAGAGAGAGAGAGAGAGAGAGAGAGAGAGAGAGAGAGGCACTGCAGTGAGGACAGAAGCATCAAGAAGTAGAATAGTACTCTGCCCATACAAACAGCTGTGAGGTTGTCGATGCAGGAATTTCCAATGGTGCGAAGAACTGAACTGAACATAACATCTGCTTCACACAATGGGATTAAAGATGATGCTTCAAGTGTTTGCATTTCTACAATTTCACTGTTGGCAACAGCACATCTCCCTTCAAAATACAGACATTTCCTTGAAATCCCCACAGCCAACCTTTGACCTTTCAATCTAAAACTAAGTACGAGCTACTGGCCTGAATTTTGCTGATGTCATCAGTCTAAAACGCATATAAAAACGTACAAAACCGATATCTTCAGTCTTGTTTATGTCTGTTTTTGTAGGTGGTTCTTGAACAACTTTTAGCAACGAGAGTGTCTTTTTGGGGTAGCCTCCTCAGGTTGAGAACAAGTTCTAATCAGAGCAACGTGAAAGTCCAAACTGCTTGCCCGTGAGCTTGGAGGGAAATTTGGACAGTGTTGTACAAGGATGTCTTCCTGGCAGTGCTTGGGTCTGTGAGGGCAGTCTGGTCATGCACAGGAGTACAGAGCAGAGGGAAAGGAGGGGGAGCAAGAAAGCTGCTGTCATTGAGGCATTGTTACTCCCTACGGGAGGGCAAACTGGATGATGAATGAAACAGTGACAAAGGCAGGACGAGTTTTATCATCTCTTCCCACTGCATTTCCATTCATAATATCAGTTGAGTGAAACACCTCCTCTCACCACCCCTTCAGGCAAACAAACAAACAAAAACAACAACATGTTGCTCATTCCCGTCATCCACCTCTTCATTGTCATCAACAACAACCCCACCACTTCCCCTGCCAACACAGTTCACCAGACACATTTTCAGACATGAAAACAAATGGTCAAAAGAATCTCCACTAACAATGGGATATACAGCAACAAGTTCATCCTCGTCTGTACAGCCACGAGGCAAGGATTTCTTTGCTTTCTCAGTTTCCACTTTAAAGTTGCCTCACAGATAGATGCCCTGTCTATCTTGGAGCCATCTGCTCCAAGCTTCATTCAATGCTGCCTTCTTCTGGGAGAGAGGAACCGAGCCGGGAGTGTACCCCGACTCAACTGCAGTGGACCAGAGCCAGTCAGCCATGACAACCGCTACACTCTTCCTACGTGGTGCAAGCCACACACCTAGAGCTTGTGTTGTCTTCATCACTCCACCCAACTTTAGAATGAGAAAAATCAAAACTTTTTTAAAAGCAGTTTATGATCTGCACCATGACAAACCCCTGACATGAAATGAAGCCCGTTGTGGTTTCCTTGTAATTTTGTACAGCTGATCCGATGTGACTTGTAATTTTAGAAACGTACACAACTTTTCGCCCAAATACCAGGCATCATTGTTAAATCTTTTGATGGCAAAAGTGAGAAAGTGTGATGCTGAAAACTAAAAATCAATGATAATTCAAAATAAAAGAATAAAGAATCATGGAATTATGGAAATGTAGGGTATTAAACTTAAAATTCATCAAGATACAGGAAGTATAGTCAGGAACAAATGGTCATTCACTTCGGTGAACTTGTCTTTCAAACTTTCATTCAAGGCATGCCGTCTGCATCATTTCTCTCACAAAAACAACAACAAACAACAACAACAAGTGCAACTGCTGAAGGCAGGAGACAACGTGCATACAAACAGGCATGCATACAGTAAACATCAGATCCTGCTGTGCACAACACCATACACAACAAGCAAACAGCAAACAATACACAACATGGCCACTAGTCTACCCCTGAGTCTGGTAGAAAATCCTCCTGTGCACGTGCAGGCCGAGGCAAACAGGTTGCTTGAATCAACGAAGGACATGTGCGCCCACGCAACAAGGAATGAAGCTCCCATGTACAAAAATAGAACAAATGTCAAAATCAAGACGCACATCTGCACTAACAGCTCTTGAAAGATGGACAAAGGGCAGAGGAGGACAGATGTGTGCGTGTGGTTCAATTCAGTGTCTGTGCAGCTACGTCACAACAGATGGGCAAAGACTGTACTTGTGGAGCTGATGGAGCAGTCAACTGTGGCCATGCCCGTACTCACAAGGGAATGGCTATTCAAGTGCAGCAGCAAATGCCATAGATGATGAAGGATTCCATACACATCCTGACTAATGGAGAGAGCAACGTCAAGGCCGTGGGGATGCAAATGCAAGGTCTCAGAAAGAAGGCCTTCAGAGGAGGGGAGATTCAAATGACAAGTGGGTATCCAAGGCAAAGAGGTTTTCCTGTCAAGATTCCAGAAGTGAGGTTCTCTTGGACATGAAGTGGGAACCAATAAGGTCTTGCTTGTCTAGTCTGCTTTCAAAGGCACTGGGTCCACATCGATGACAAGTGTGACGGACAGTTCTTCCAAGGCTAGCAATTTCAACAACGTGAAGAATATGAGAGATGCAAGTCAACTTGTTTACGAGGAAATTTTTCGTATGTGCATCCGACCATTACCTCAGCCATCATGCCCAATGTTCCAATGTAAAACAACTGTATCACAAACTATATCACAATGAGAGAGAGAGAGAGAGAGAGAGAGAGAGAGAGAGAGAGAGAGAGAGAGAGAGAGAGAGAGAGAGAGAGGGAGGAAAAAGGTGAACAGAGAATTTCACAACTAGAACATCAACAGTCCCATTCTAAATATCTCTTCCTGCATTCTACCTGATCAAGAGAATTGATAAACCAACTGACAAACCCTGCCAAAGTGTTGGTGCTGTCAGTAAAGGTAGGCACATGCTCAAGGTACTTGTGAAGGTTGGTAGGTTAGGTTCTGAGTGCAACATCACAACTACACACATGTACATCCACAAGTTTCCAGACAACAGAAACACTTTTGAAAGACAGCTGATCAAACAAAACAGGGAATTAAAAAAAACAAAATAACAACAAACCAACCAAATCGACAAAAAGAGAACAACAAACCCTACTACACTCATAATTAACAGAAAACAATTTCTCTCTCTCTCTCTCTCTCTCTCTCTGTCAATCAGCACATAAAAAGTTCACGTTTCTCTGAAGTTAAGGTCTCGTTTGTTTTTTGCAAGGCTGTAGCTAAAACCGAGTGAGTGAGTGGAGGCTAGTAAGGGCAGTAGCATGAGAAGAGACTATGAGGCTAAAACTGGGCAGGCTCTCTCTTCCTCCAGAACTCTCTCCAAACATCTGGTCCACTGCAGACAAGTAAGCTGTCCTCTCCCCCAGAGCATACATGTCTCTTCCAGCTTCTATATACAGCTGTTATTCTCATCATCTGACTGTCCTCAGAACTTTCCGTGGAAAAAACCAACAAAACAAATTTCTCAGGGGTGAAAAAAAGAGAAAAAGGAACAACTTTTCATAAGCTACATATACACATTCACAAACATATCCAGGCGTTATATTTCATGTACAATAACATTTTACTTTTCATTGATGGCCTGGGTGAGGCCACGCGCAGCCAAAGTTGTCCAATTCACCACAGGGGCATCAAAGTCTTCCTGGAGCTTCTGGCCGACACAAGCGCACACCAGGGCTCAGCAACACAAGAGTGTGCGCCATGCGGCGCTGCAGCATCCTGTCCCACCGCATATGTCACTAGTCCAACACATGAGGTAAAACTTGTCTGCAGAGCACTCTGGCTGCAGCATTGGGTGGTAGGGGGCATGGGGGTGGTGCTATGGGTCCATATCCCTGAAGCAGGGGAAGCAGGGGAGGGTGGTACCTGTGGGTATGGGGTAGGGTGGAGGGGTGATCCACAGACAACCTGGGATGACCACCCTGTCCGTTGCAGGTACCCTGCCACATCAGCTGCGGCAACGATGCCAGGTTCAGCACAGGCGTGTAATGGCCCAGGGAGGAGCTGGAGGACGTGGCAGAGATGCAACAAGTTTGTTGTTGTCCAAAGATCTGCATCACTTTGAAATGTTGCACTAGCACAGAACACAGGCACATAGTGACACTCCCCCTTGACAAGAGTTCATCCCCTTCCTCAGCTGAAGTCTCCTTGGGGGGCAGGGCACTGACTCTGTGTTTGTGTGTGTGTGTGTGTGTGTGTGTTTGTGTGTAAAGCAACAAGTGGGGGGGGGGGATGGGGAAAGGGAAAGAACATTCTCCAGAGCTCCAGCTTTCCCTGGAGGGCCAACACAGTTGGACAATGACACTGTCTCCTCCCTGTTTACCAGCTGTGCATTCCTGCAGGACATGAAAACAAATGGATGATAGCAGATGGCTCCTCTTCTTCCGTCAGCCTGCATAAGTGTGTGGATGAAGGCAACGGAGGTGGTGGAAACTCCACAGCGTGGCTTGGGTCCAGTCACAGCATTATCTCCTCTCCTCTCCCCATGAGAGAAGGAACATCCACCACATGCTAGGAATGTCAAAGAAGCCAAGTTTCTGCCCTATTCTGCTGCACAGTGTGACATCATCACTCTCTCCAGGCCTCCTGTTCTCGGCAAGTCCTTGAGTAAACAGAGGCAAGACATATGCACCTGTCCCATCTCGCCCCCCACAACGTCAGTCCCCTTTCCAGCCCTCTAGACATAATGTCTGCAGCTCCAGGAAGTGCAACCCCATTACTTCCTGGAGCCAAGGCAAATAATTCATAACGGATCCAACATCAGCTGCCAGCTGATGGTTCCCCCAACACCACCGTGGCACTCAGCTCACCACTAGGCCAGCCATAGAGCACATCTTTCTTGAGAAAGTTGTTCTCGTGCCACTCCATCACAACATCCCACCTCGTCTCCATTCATCAATTCCATGAAAGCAGCTGTTCTCACACCCGGCCCTAAGCCACAGTGCGTCACCCAGCTTGGCCGAGTCAATGGGTTTCCAAGGGTTTCCAAGGGTTTCCAAGGGTTTCCAAGGGTTTCCAAGCACAGAACTCTGAATAGTCTTCTCAGAAAGTTTTCCGACAACGTGATGCCACCACCACTGCCGCCACCACTTCCCATCTGCCAGCCCCCAACCCTGCTAGCTCTGCATGAGTGCCCTGCTGTAGGCGTGATAATCCAATTTGAGATCATGGACATGAAAGCAAATCCAGCGTCCAACGCTGCCAGTCACGCAGGCCCGCAGCTGTCCCTCCCTGCCTGTGGCCATCCCTCCTTCCTCCCTCACCATACCCAAGGCCATCCCTCCTTCCTCTCTCACCATACCCAAGGCCAAGGGGAAGAGGGCTGTGAGAGTGAAGATGAGCTCTATGTACACACATGACAAATGACATACACACCATGAATCTGGCCTTGTAACCACCAGGGGATTGTCAGGTGTCCCCCTCTCCCACACTTGCTTCCACATCAGGTTTCGTTCCCCTGTCATGGGATGACTAAATCCAGTCACGTGTGACCGTGGGCTGGGCTGGGCTGGGCCGGGCCCCGCAGCCAAATCGCCCTCCTGTGTTTTTGCCAAATCTGCAGCCAGTCATTCCCGCATGCACTCCTCTCATCCTTCCTGCATTTTCTCCATTTCTCCCTCCTTCACTCACTCCAGATTTGACTGCCTCACAACCCTTGCCATTTTCTCCATTTCTCCCTCCTTCACTCACTCCAGATTTGACTGCCTCACAACCCTTGCCATTTTCTCCATTTCTCCCTCCTTCACTCACTCCAGATTTGACTGCCTCACAACCCTTGCCATTTTCTCCATTTCTCCCTCCTTCACTCACTCCAGATTTGACTGCCTCACAACCGTTGCCATTCCAACAGCCGGTTCTGATGAGGGAAAGACCTCCAATCCTGAAGCTTTTCTGTTCTTGGCTTTGGTTCTTCCCTTCTCATCCCATCTGCAAAGCTGACCTGGCATTCCTAGTGTTTCCAGTCCACAGCAACGTCAACAACACTGAAGATGCCATGTACTCAGAACTGTCACATCAACAACACTGAAGATGCCATGTACTCAGAACTGTCACATCAACAACACATCGTTCAGGTCTTCCCAGTGAGCTGGACGGGACTCGAGCCACAAGCCGCAACCTCAGAACTTTCCGCTTTTCCATTCCAATCTCCCTCTCCACTCCAAAGGCTGACCATTTCTGTTGACTCCTCAGAATGAAAATACTCTGCACACTGGCCAGGGATGCCCCAAGTCCATTTCATCCATGAAAGAGCTCACAGTGGAACAGACAGAAGTCTCTGTCGTAGTCCTGTTCCTCCCTGCCTCGTCAAGTCTGGATCCTAAACTGGCCTTGGTCATTCTGATAATAACTGCTGCAGAAGGCTGTTCTTCTGGTCGGCTGGCTTGATGTCATCAATGTGCGTCTGAAATGGGGGAAAAAGTGTGTTGAGAATTCAGAATGATGTGTGGACATTATAGTATATTTATACTCCTTCCATTTTGAAGAAGATTTCATCAAATGTTGGAATTCAAAACAACAAACAAACAAGAAGGGCAAAGCCCATACGACTCACATGCTTGACCTTGAACTTTATATGACCTTGACCTTCAGGTAACTCTCAAGGTCAAGGTTAAACAACTACACCTAGCAATGACATCATACACAAAGAAATGCTTTACACATTTTTCCTACCAAAATACATGTGACCTTGACCCAAGGTCAAGGTCATCCAACACAGCTGTTAATTCAAGACATAGGAAGCACAATGGTGCTTATTGGCACTTTCTACCATGAGATATGGTCACTTTTAGTGGCTCGCTACCGCATTTTGGTCACATTTCATAAGGGTCAAAGTGACCTTGACCTTGATGATATGTGACCAAATGTGTCTCATGATGAAAGTATAACATGTGCCCCACATAATTATTAAGTTTGAAACAGTTATCTTCCATAGTTCAGGGTCAAGGTCACTTCAAAATATGTATACAATCCAACTTTGAAGAGCTCCTGTGACCTTGACCTTGAAGCAAGGTCAACCAAACTGGTATCAGAAGATAGGGCTTACTTTGCCCTATATATCATATATAGGTGAGATATCCAATCTCAAAAACTTAAGAGAAAATTGAGAAAATGTGAAAAATTGATGTTTTTTAGACAACATTTATGGCCCCTGCGACCTTGACCTTGAAGCAAGGTCAAGTTACCATGTATGGTTTTTGACGCCTTGTCATCCTACACCATCATGCCAAATTGGGTGTTGATAGACTTAATAGTCTCCGAGAAAAATCCAACGTTAAAGTTTTAAACGGACGCCCGGACGGACGAATCGGCTTTGCATGTGAGTCAAAAAGCCCCTGAAAAACAAAGAACAAACAAACAAACAAACAAACAAACAAACCAAAAAAACCTGGCAAACTGAAAGAGTGCATGTGCAGATCAGAATATCAGCTCTCTCAGAGGAAAACAGAAAGAAAGCAAAGTTCATGGTCGTCAATGAAAACGGAGATAAGTAAAATAAAGTAAAACTAACAGACAAAAAGCTCCATATGTCCACTGAAGAGTCTTCATGGGTGCATGGATAAACAGACATACTTACAGAAGGGACAAGTAAGCATGACGTCTCAGAGTGTTCCCAATTTCTGGCAAAGTTGACCAAGACAACCTGGCCAAATCTATGGCAACTCCCTTGTAAGACAGTGAGAAGACAACTTTGCGGAGCCGTCTTTTTTCAAGCAACTTGAACTGTCAAGCGGGTACTGAGGGGGAGTGAACTCTGAGCTGTTCTGGCTTCAGTTGTGCTGCAGATCTACAGGTGACGTAAATTATTTTCAACTCTTGCAGTCACCACTGACAATCTCACTGGTGTGAGCAAACATGCCTACACACTGACAATCTCACTGGTGTGAGCAAACATGCCTACACACTGACAATCTCACTGGTGTGAGCAAACATGCCTACACACTGACAATCTCACTGGTGTGAGCAAACATGCCTACATACTGACAATCTCACTGGTGTGAGCAAACATGCCTACACACTAACAATCTCACTGGTGTGAGCAAACATGCCTACACACTGACAATCTCACTGGTGTGAGCAAACATGCATACACACTGACAATCTCACTGGTGTGAGCAAACATGCATACATACTGACAGTCTCATTGGTGTGAGCAAACATGCCTACACACTGACAATCTCACTGGTGTGAGCAAACATGCCTACACACTGACAATCTCACTGGTGTGAGCAAACATGCCTACACACTGACAATCTCACTGGTGTGAGCAAACATGCCTACACACTGACAATCTCACTGGTGTGAGCAAACATGCATACACACTGACAATCTCACTGGTGTGAGCAAACATGCATACATACTGACAGTCTCATTGGTGTGAGCAAACATGCCTACACACTGACAATCTCACTGGTGTGAGCAAACATGCATACATACTGACAATCTCACTGGTGTGAGTAAACATGCCTACACACTGACAATCTCACTGGTGTGAGCAAACATGCCTACACACTGACAATCTCATTGGTGTGAGCAAACATGCCTACACACTGACAGTCTCACTGGTGTGAGCAAACATGCCTACACACTGACACTCTCACTGGTGTGAGCAAACATGCCTACACACTGACAATCTCACTGGTGTGAGCAAACATGCCTACACATTGACAATCTCACTGGTGTGAGCAAACATGCCTACACACTGACACTCTTATTGGTGTGAGCAAACATGCCTACACACTGACAATCTCATTGGTAAGTGCAAACATGCCTCCACCAATCTCGGCTTCAGGGGACGACCGCCAACAAAAAGGGGGATGCAGGCATGTTTGGGGGGAGACATAATACTTTGTAAAAAAACAAAACACGTTTTTTTCCTTTTTTAATTTTACATTCATCTCTCTTTCTAGAGAAGACAACTGGGTTCATTTCAAACACATGAATATGAGTTTAAAGCAGTCTATCTACATTACAAACATGTTTCAGCTATGACTGAAAATCAGCTGATGATAGCTTGGCATCTGTCTTCAGAGACCTGCGATAGGCACTCTGGAGGTCAGAGAAGTCTGGTGCACTGCCTGTGAATTGCCATTCCTGGGCTCGATTTGGGGTAGGTGGTGGGTGGGGTGGCAATAAAAAGAAAAGTGGATTCGCGTGGGACAACTTGGCCATTTCCTCATGTGGGCAAGAAGCAAACTTACATGGCGGACACAGGTTAACAAAGGGGTACTCAAGGATAGATAACTCTCCTCAACATGCCTTCAACCTCTCTTCAGTCAGCACAATGAACAGCAGGCATGGTCTATCATCCTCTACGCTAGTGGACTTCACACATCCTGGGGTTATTTTGGAGAAGTGCTCCAGTGAATACAGGCCTAGCAGGTGCCCAATTGACTCGGTCACTGACCCTGGGCTCAATCTGGACAATGCTGACGCTGGAAGAGGGATGGCTAGCCATGTCCTTGTGGGCAGGGCTTTTCATCTCTGGGGGACTGCGAAGAAGCTGGTTGCGGAAAAGATTTGTGGCCTTCACCTCGGGGTCCTCTGGAATAGGATCCGGTGGCGCTGCGGGACAGAAGAACTTGGAATAAGGATGCTGTAATAGGCGTCTTGGCCACCATTGTCTGTCTATACTGCCGTGATGTCGTCACGATTTGAGTCATCATCATCATCAACTCATCACCATCATTGTCACCTTCAGTGATAATAGTTGTGATCATCATCCCCGTGATCATAATAATCCAATGGTCATTTTTAAAGACATTATTCTATCCCCATTATAACAGTCCCCAAGACAAATTCTCATGTATTTGAGCCAATAAATAAATCATCACCATCACCATCTTCTACACAACTGACGTGAGCTTCACACTTGTTACAATAATTTCAACTTCATCATCCCCGCTAATACTATTACCACTGTCAATATCATCATCGCTGCTTCTGACTGCATCTACACATGTATGCCCACAAACACATCTACACTCCCATCTAACCATCCTCCTACCCACACACCCTATTTCTCCGCATACACCTCTACCCACCCAGAGGAATGCACACACACAAACACCCAACCCACACCCATCCCCTGACACTTGTACACAAAGCTTCCCCTTCGCTCAACTCCCCATCCCACCCCATCCCAACTCACACACACACACACACATACACACACACACACACACACACGCGCACACACACACACACACACACACACGCGCACACACACACACACACACACACACATACACATACCAGACACACACACACACGCACACGCACACACATACATACACACACACACACACACACACACACACACACACACACACAACCCTCACTCCCCTCCCCCTCAGGGGTCACTCACGTGCTGCCTGGGAGACTGGGATGGCCAGTTGTTTGAACTGGTGGTAGCGGTCCTTGGCTTCCTGTCTCGCCACAGCAACCACGTCCTCCTCCTTCAGCTCCTCCACCCCCTCCATCTTGGCGTTGCCCAGGTCCTTCTCCATGTCCTTGACTGCAAACACACACGGGCTTCAGTCAAGGGGCATAGCGGCAGCATGGAGAGTAGAGAGGGAGCATGGAATGGCAGCATAATATGTAGAGAGGGAGCATGGAGTAGAGTGGCAGTGGAAAGAGATGGTATAGAGAGTAGAAATGGAGCTTAAGGCATGGGCATAGCGGTAGCATGGAGTGCAGAGAGGGAGCATGGAGTGGAGTGGCAGTAGAGTGGTGGTACAGAGCACAGAAATGGGGCTTTAGGAATGGGGCATAGCGGTAGCATGGAGTACAGAGAGGGAGCATGGAGTGGAGTGGCAGTAGAGTGGTGGTACAGAGCACAGAAATGGGGCTTTAGGAATGGGGCATAGCGGTAGCATGGAGTACAGAGAGGGAGCATGGAGTGGAGTGGCAGTAGAGTGGTGGTACAGAGCACAGAAATGGGGCTTTAGGCATGGGGCATAGCGGTAGCATGGAGTGCAGAGAGGGAGCATGGAGTGGAGTGGCAGTAGAGTGGTGGTACAGAGCACAGAAATGGGGCTTTAGGCATGGGGCATAGCAGTAGCATGGAGTACAGAGAGGGAGCATGGAGTGGAGTGGCAGTAGAGTGGTGGTACAGAGCACAGAAATGGAGCTTAAGGCATGGGGCATAGCGGTAGCATGGAGTATAGAGAGGGAGCATGGAGTGGAGTGGCAGTAGAGTGGTGGTACAGAGCACAGAAATGGGGCTTTAGGCATGGGGCATAGCGGTAGCATGGAGTACAGAGAGGGAGCATGGAGTGGAGTGGCAGTAGAGTGGTGGTACAGAGCACAGAAATGGGGCTTTAGGCATGGGGCATAGCGGTAGCATGGAGTACAGAGAGGGAGCATGGAGTGGAGTGGCAGTAGAGTGGTGGTACAGAGCACAGAAATGGAGCTTTAGGAATGGGGCATAGCGGTAGCATGGAGTACAGAGAGGGAGCATGGAGTGGAGTGGCAGTAGAGTGGTGGTACAGAGCACAGAAATGGGGCTTTAGGCATGGGCCATAGCAGTAGCATGGAGTATAGAGAGGGAGCATGGAGTGGAGTGGCAGTAGAGTGGTGGTACAGAGCACAGAAATGGGGCTTAAGGCATGGGGCATAGCAGTAGCATGGAGTACAGAGAGGGAGCATGGAGTGGAGTGGCAGTAGAGTGGTGGTACAGAGCACAGAAATGGAGCTTAAGGCATGGGGCATAGCGGTAGCATGGAGTACAGAGAGGGAGCATGGAGTGGAGTGGCAGTAGAGTGGTGGTACAGAGCACAGAAATGGAGCTTAAGGCATGGGGCATAGCGGTAGCATGGAGTACAGAGAGGGAGCATGGAGTGGAGTGGCAGTAGAGTGGTGGTACAGAGCACAGAAATGGGGCTTTAGGCATGGGGCATAGCGGTAGCATGGAGTACAGAGAGGGAGCATGGAGTGGAGTGGCAGTAGAGTGGTGGTACAGAGCACAGAAATGGAGCTTAAGGCATGGGCCATAGCAGTAGCATGGAGTACAGAGAGGGAGCATGGAGTGGAGTGGCAGTAGAGTGGTGGTACAGAGCACAGAAATGGGGCTTTAGGCATGGGGCATAGCGGTAGCATGGAGTACAGAGAGGGAGCATGGAGTGGAGTGGCAGTAGAGTGGTGGTACAGAGCACAGAAATGGGGCTTTAGGCATGGGGCATAGCGGTAGCATGGAGTACAGAGAGGGAGCATGGAGTGGAGTGGCAGTAGAGTGGTGGTACAGAGCACAGAAATGGGGCTTAAGGCATGGGGCATAGCGGTAGCATGGAGTATAGAGAGGGAGCATGGAGTGGAGTGGCAGTAGAGTGGTGGTACAGAGCACAGAAATGGGGCTTTAGGCATGGGGCATAGCGGTAGCATGGAGTACAGAGAGGGAGCATGGAGTGGAGTGGCAGTAGAGTGGTGGTACAGAGCACAGAAATGGGGCTTTAGGCATGGGGCATAGCAGTAGCATGGAGTACAGAGAGGGAGCATGGAGTGGAGTGGCAGTAGAGTGGTGGTACAGAGCACAGAAATGGGGCTTTAGGCATGGGGCATAGCAGTAGCATGGAGTACAGAGAGGGAGCATGGAGTGGAGTGGCAGTAGAGTGGTGGTACAGAGCACAGAAATGGGGCTTTAGGCATGGGGCATAGCAGTAGCATGGAGTACAGAGAGGGAGCATGGAGTGGAGTGGCAGTAGAGTGGTGGTACAGAGCACAGAAATGGGGCTTTAGGCATGGGGCATAGCGGTAGCATGGAGTACAGAGAGGGAGCATGGAGTGGAGTGGCAGTAGAGTGGTGGTACAGAGCACAGAAATGGAGCTTAAGGCATGGGCCATAGCAGTAGCATGGAGTACAGAGAGGGAGCATGGAGTGGAGTGGCAGTAGAGTGGTGGTACAGAGCACAGAAATGGGGCTTTAGGCATGGGCCATAGCGGTAGCATGGAGTATAGAGAGGGAGCATGGAGTGGAGTGGCAGTAGAGTGGTGGTACAGAGCACAGAAATGGAGCTTAAGGCATGGGGCATAGCAGTAGCATGGAGTACAGAGAGGGAGCATGGAGTGGAGTGGCAGTAGAGTGGTGGTACAGAGCACAGAAATGGGGCTTTAGGCATGGGGCATAGCGGTAGCATGGAGTACAGAGAGGGAGCATGGAGTGGAGTGGCAGTAGAGTGGTGGTACAGAGCACAGAAATGGGGCTTTAGGCATGGGGCATAGCGGTAGCATGGAGTACAGAGAGGGAGCATGGAGTGGAGTGGCAGTAGAGTGGTGGTACAGAGCACAGAAATGGGGCTTTAGGCATGGGGCATAGCGGTAGCATGGAGTACAGAGAGGGAGCATGGAGTGGAGTGGCAGTAGAGTGGTGGTACAGAGCACAGAAATGGGGCTTTAGGCATGGGGCATAGCAGTAGCATGGAGTACAGAGAGGGAGCATGGAGTGGAGTGGCAGTAGAGTGGTGGTACAGAGCACAGAAATGGGGCTTTAGGCATGGGGCATAGCGGTAGCATGGAGTACAGAGAGGGAGCATGGAGTGGAGTGGCAGTAGAGTGGTGGTACAGAGCACAGAAATGGGGCTTTAGGCATGGGGCATAGCGGTAGCATGGAGTACAGAGAGGGAGCATGGAGTGGAGTGGCAGTAGAGTGGTGGTACAGAGCACAGAAATGGGGCTTTAGGCATGGGGCATAGCGGTAGCATGGAGTACAGAGAGGGAGCATGGAGTGGAGTGGCAGTAGAGTGGTGGTACAGAGCACAGAAATGGGGCTTTAGGCATGGGGCATAGCGGTAGCATGGAGTACAGAGAGGGAGCATGGAGTGGAGTGGCAGTAGAGTGGTGGTACAGAGCACAGAAATGGGGCTTTAGGCATGGGGCATAGCAGTAGCATGGAGTACAGAGAGGGAGCATGGAGTGGAGTGGCAGTAGAGTGGTGGTACAGAGCACAGAAATGGGGCTTTAGGCATGGGGCATAGCAGTAGCATGGAGTACAGAGAGGGAGCATGGAGTGGAGTGGCAGTAGAGTGGTGGTACAGAGCACAGAAATGGGGCTTTAGGCATGGGGCATAGCGGTAGCATGGAGTACAGAGAGGGAGCATGGAGTGGAGTGGCAGTAGAGTGGTGGTACAGAGCACAGAAATGGGGCTTTAGGCATGGGGCATAGCGGTAGCATGGAGTACAGAGAGGGAGCATGGAGTGGAGTGGCAGTAGAGTGGTGGTACAGAGCACAGAAATGGGGCTTTAGGCATGGGGCATAGCGGTAGCATGGAGTACAGAGAGGGAGCATGGAGTGGAGTGGCAGTAGAGTGGTGGTACAGAGCACAGAAATGGGGCTTTAGGCATGGGGCATAGCGGTAGCATGGAGTACAGAGAGGGAGCATGGAGTGGAGTGGCAGTAGAGTGGTGGTACAGAGCACAGAAATGGGGCTTTAGGCATGGGGCATAGCGGTAGCATGGAGTACAGAGAGGGAGCATGGAGTGGAGTGGCAGTAGAGTGGTGGTACAGAGCACAGAAATGGGGCTTTAGGCATGGGGCATAGCGGTAGCATGGAGTACAGAGAGGGAGCATGGAGTGGAGTGGCAGTAGAGTGGTGGTACAGAGCACAGAAATGGGGCTTTAGGCATGGGGCATAGCGGTAGCATGGAGTACAGAGAGGGAGCATGGAGTGGAGTGGCAGTAGAGTGGTGGTACAGAGCACAGAAATGGGGCTTTAGGCATGGGGCATAGCGGTAGCATGGAGTACAGAGAGGGAGCATGGAGTGGAGTGGCAGTAGAGTGGTGGTACAGAGCACAGAAATGGGGCTTTAGGCATGGGGCATAGCGGTAGCATGGAGTACAGAGAGGGAGCATGGAGTGGAGTGGCAGTAGAGTGGTGGTACAGAGCACAGAAATGGGGCTTTAGGCATGGGGCATAGCGGTAGCATGGAGTACAGAGAGGGAGCATGGAGTGGAGTGGCAGTAGAGTGGTGGTACAGAGCACAGAAATGGGGCTTTAGGCATGGGGCATAGCGGTAGCATGGAGTACAGAGAGGGAGCATGGAGTGGAGTGGCAGTAGAGTGGTGGTACAGAGCACAGAAATGGGGCTTTAGGCATGGGGCATAGCGGTAGCATGGAGTACAGAGAGGGAGCATGGAGTGGAGTGGCAGTAGAGTGGTGGTACAGAGCACAGAAATGGGGCTTTAGGCATGGGGCATAGCGGTAGCATGGAGTACAGAGAGGGAGCATGGAGTGGAGTGGCAGTAGAGTGGTGGTACAGAGCACAGAAATGGGGCTTTAGGCATGGGGCATAGCAGTAGCATGGAGTACAGAGAGGGAGCATGGAGTGGAGTGGCAGTAGAGTGGTGGTACAGAGCACAGAAATGGGGCTTTAGGCATGGGGCATAGCGGTAGCATGGAGTACAGAGAGGGAGCATGGAGTGGAGTGGCAGTAGAGTGGTGGTACAGAGCACAGAAATGGGGCTTTAGGCATGGGGCATAGCGGTAGCATGGAGTACAGAGAGGGAGCATGGAGTGGAGTGGCAGTAGAGTGGTGGTACAGAGCACAGAAATGGGGCTTTAGGCATGGGGCATAGCGGTAGCATGGAGTACAGAGAGGGAGCATGGAGTGGAGTGGCAGTAGAGTGGTGGTACAGAGCACAGAAATGGGGCTTTAGGCATGGGGCATAGCGGTAGCATGGAGTACAGAGAGGGAGCATGGAGTGGAGTGGCAGTAGAGTGGTGGTACAGAGCACAGAAATGGGGCTTTAGGCATGGGGCATAGCGGTAGCATGGAGTACAGAGAGGGAGCATGGAGTGGAGTGGCAGTAGAGTGGTGGTACAGAGCACAGAAATGGGGCTTTAGGCATGGGGCATAGCGGTAGCATGGAGTACAGAGAGGGAGCATGGAGTGGAGTGGCAGTAGAGTGGTGGTACAGAGCACAGAAATGGGGCTTTAGGCATGGGGCATAGCGGTAGCATGGAGTACAGAGAGGGAGCATGGAGTGGAGTGGCAGTAGAGTGGTGGTACAGAGCACAGAAATGGGGCTTTAGGCATGGGGCATAGCGGTAGCATGGAGTACAGAGAGGGAGCATGGAGTGGAGTGGCAGTAGAGTGGTGGTACAGAGCACAGAAATGGGGCTTTAGGCATGGGGCATAGCGGTAGCATGGAGTACAGAGAGGGAGCATGGAGTGGAGTGGCAGTAGAGTGGTGGTACAGAGCACAGAAATGGGGCTTTAGGCATGGGGCATAGCGGTAGCATGGAGTACAGAGAGGGAGCATGGAGTGGAGTGGCAGTAGAGTGGTGGTACAGAGCACAGAAATGGGGCTTTAGGCATGGGGCATAGCGGTAGCATGGAGTACAGAGAGGGAGCATGGAGTGGAGTGGCAGTAGAGTGGTGGTACAGAGCACAGAAATGGGGCTTTAGGCATGGGGCATAGCGGTAGCATGGAGTACAGAGAGGGAGCATGGAGTGGAGTGGCAGTAGAGTGGTGGTACAGAGCACAGAAATGGGGCTTTAGGCATGGGGCATAGCGGTAGCATGGAGTACAGAGAGGGAGCATGGAGTGGAGTGGCAGTAGAGTGGTGGTACAGAGCACAGAAATGGGGCTTTAGGCATGGGGCATAGCAGTAGCATGGAGTACAGAGAGGGAGCATGGAGTGGAGTGGCAGTAGAGTGGTGGTACAGAGCACAGAAATGGGGCTTTAGGCATGGGGCATAGCAGTAGCATGGAGTACAGAGAGGGAGCATGGAGTGGAGTGGCAGTAGAGTGGTGGTACAGAGCACAGAAATGGGGCTTTAGGCATGGGGCATAGCGGTAGCATGGAGTACAGAGAGGGAGCATGGAGTGGAGTGGCAGTAGAGTGGTGGTACAGAGCACAGAAATGGGGCTTTAGGCATGGGGCATAGCGGTAGCATGGAGTACAGAGAGGGAGCATGGAGTGGAGTGGCAGTAGAGTGGTGGTACAGAGCACAGAAATGGGGCTTTAGGCATGGGGCATAGCGGTAGCATGGAGTACAGAGAGGGAGCATGGAGTGGAGTGGCAGTAGAGTGGTGGTACAGAGCACAGAAATGGGGCTTTAGGCATGGGGCATAGCGGTAGCATGGAGTACAGAGAGGGAGCATGGAGTGGAGTGGCAGTAGAGTGGTGGTACAGAGCACAGAAATGGGGCTTTAGGCATGGGGCATAGCGGTAGCATGGAGTACAGAGAGGGAGCATGGAGTGGAGTGGCAGTAGAGTGGTGGTACAGAGCACAGAAATGGGGCTTTAGGCATGGGGCATAGCGGTAGCATGGAGTACAGAGAGGGAGCATGGAGTGGAGTGGCAGTAGAGTGGTGGTACAGAGCACAGAAATGGGGCTTTAGGCATGGGGCATAGCGGTAGCATGGAGTACAGAGAGGGAGCATGGAGTGGAGTGGCAGTAGAGTGGTGGTACAGAGCACAGAAATGGGGCTTTAGGCATGGGGCATAGCAGTAGCATGGAGTACAGAGAGGGAGCATGGAGTGGAGTGGCAGTAGAGTGGTGGTACAGAGCACAGAAATGGGGCTTTAGGCATGGGGCATAGCAGTAGCATGGAGTACAGAGAGGGAGCATGGAGTGGAGTGGCAGTAGAGTGGTGGTACAGAGCACAGAAATGGGGCTTTAGGCATGGGGCATAGCGGTAGCATGGAGTACAGAGAGGGAGCATGGAGTGGAGTGGCAGTAGAGTGGTGGTACAGAGCACAGAAATGGGGCTTTAGGCATGGGGCATAGCGGTAGCATGGAGTACAGAGAGGGAGCATGGAGTGGAGTGGCAGTAGAGTGGTGGTACAGAGCACAGAAATGGGGCTTTAGGCATGGGGCATAGCGGTAGCATGGAGTACAGAGAGGGAGCATGGAGTGGAGTGGCAGTAGAGTGGTGGTACAGAGCACAGAAATGGGGCTTTAGGCATGGGGCATAGCGGTAGCATGGAGTACAGAGAGGGAGCATGGAGTGGAGTGGCAGTAGAGTGGTGGTACAGAGCACAGAAATGGGGCTTTAGGCATGGGGCATAGCGGTAGCATGGAGTACAGAGAGGGAGCATGGAGTGGAGTGGCAGTAGAGTGGTGGTACAGAGCACAGAAATGGGGCTTTAGGCATGGGGCATAGCGGTAGCATGGAGTACAGAGAGGGAGCATGGAGTGGAGTGGCAGTAGAGTGGTGGTACAGAGCACAGAAATGGGGCTTTAGGCATGGGGCATAGCGGTAGCATGGAGTACAGAGAGGGAGCATGGAGTGGAGTGGCAGTAGAGTGGTGGTACAGAGCACAGAAATGGGGCTTTAGGCATGGGGCATAGCGGTAGCATGGAGTACAGAGAGGGAGCATGGAGTGGAGTGGCAGTAGAGTGGTGGTACAGAGCACAGAAATGGGGCTTTAGGCATGGGGCATAGCGGTAGCATGGAGTACAGAGAGGGAGCATGGAGTGGAGTGGCAGTAGAGTGGTGGTACAGAGCACAGAAATGGGGCTTTAGGCATGGGGCATAGCGGTAGCATGGAGTACAGAGAGGGAGCATGGAGTGGAGTGGCAGTAGAGTGGTGGTACAGAGCACAGAAATGGGGCTTTAGGCATGGGGCATAGCAGTAGCATGGAGTACAGAGAGGGAGCATGGAGTGGAGTGGCAGTAGAGTGGTGGTACAGAGCACAGAAATGGGGCTTTAGGCATGGGGCATAGCGGTAGCATGGAGTACAGAGAGGGAGCATGGAGTGGAGTGGCAGTAGAGTGGTGGTACAGAGCACAGAAATGGGGCTTTAGGCATGGGGCATAGCGGTAGCATGGAGTACAGAGAGGGAGCATGGAGTGGAGTGGCAGTAGAGTGGTGGTACAGAGCACAGAAAGGGGCTTTAGGCATGGGGCATAGCGGTAGCATGGAGTACAGAGAGGGAGCATGGAGTGGAGTGGCAGTAGAGTGGTGGTACAGAGCACAGAAATGGGGCTTTAGGCATGGGGCATAGCGGTAGCATGGAGTACAGAGAGGGAGCATGGAGTGGAGTGGCAGTAGAGTGGTGGTACAGAGCACAGAAATGGGGCTTTAGGCATGGGGCATAGCGGTAGCATGGAGTACAGAGAGGGAGCATGGAGTGGAGTGGCAGTAGAGTGGTGGTACAGAGCACAGAAATGGGGCTTTAGGCATGGGGCATAGCAGTAGCATGGAGTACAGAGAGGGAGCATGGAGTGGAGTGGCAGTAGAGTGGTGGTACAGAGCACAGAAATGGGGCTTTAGGCATGGGGCATAGCGGTAGCATGGAGTACAGAGAGGGAGCATGGAGTGGAGTGGCAGTAGAGTGGTGGTACAGAGCACAGAAATGGGGCTTTAGGCATGGGGCATAGCGGTAGCATGGAGTACAGAGAGGGAGCATGGAGTGGAGTGGCAGTAGAGTGGTGGTACAGAGCACAGAAATGGGGCTTTAGGCATGGGGCATAGCGGTAGCATGGAGTACAGAGAGGGAGCATGGAGTGGAGTGGCAGTAGAGTGGTGGTACAGAGCACAGAAATGGGGCTTTAGGCATGGGGCATAGCAGTAGCATGGAGTACAGAGAGGGAGCATGGAGTGGAGTGGCAGTAGAGTGGTGGTACAGAGCACAGAAATGGGGCTTTAGGCATGGGGCATAGCGGTAGCATGGAGTACAGAGAGGGAGCATGGAGTGGAGTGGCAGTAGAGTGGTGGTACAGAGCACAGAAATGGGGCTTTAGGCATGGGGCATAGCGGTAGCATGGAGTACAGAGAGGGAGCATGGAGTGGAGTGGCAGTAGAGTGGTGGTACAGAGCACAGAAATGGGGCTTTAGGCATGGGGCATAGCGGT
>JAWQFJ010002126.1:62864-96648 GCA_034096865.1 Theodoxus fluviatilis | reverse complement strand
ACGCACATACCTTCCCTAATAGCAAGCTCATGGCGTGTACAATGATAAAGTCTACACTCATACAAAGCATTCTAACACTCACATACTATACAATTGAAATAAAAAGAACAATTAAATACAATACAATTAATTAAGTAGCAGGCAAAACACGAAACATAAAAGAGGCGCCTTCACTGCTCGTCAGGAAAGACTGACCGGAACAGGTGTGTCTTGAGGGAGGTTTTGAACTGGGACATGGAATTAGAGTGACGGACAGGGAAAGGTAGGCTATTCCATGTTACAGGGCCGATGTAGGAAAAAGCTCGCTGTCCTTGGGTTATCTTTTTGCGACGGGGGACATTTAACGTTTTGGTGTCTGCAGCTGAACGGTTATTTCTAGCGGGGGTGTAGACAGTGAGAATTTCTTTGAGTGCGTGTGGTGCAGTTTGATTGAAGAAGTTGAAACACATAATGGCTAGCTTATACTCTATCCTCTGAGCGACGGGGAGCCAATGCAGTGCACGAAGGAGTTTGGATGTGGGAGTTCTCTTGGGACATCTAAAGATTAATCTAGCAGCAGTGTTTTGGACTTTTTGCAGTTTGTTTAGCAGAGTGCCAGGAATGCCGGCAAGAAGAGAATTTCCATAATCAAGACGGGACAGAACAAGGGAAGTGACAAGGGTTTGAGTGGCCTGTTGTGAAAGATAGTGACGAATAGTGCCAATTTTCCTTAACTCGTAGTAAGCTAACTGGCAAACTTTGTTCACATGAACTCTCATAGAAAGATCATCATCGAACATGACACCTAAGTTCCTAACAGACTTTGAGAATTCTATCTCACTCTGGCCTATGGTTAGTTTCAGGGCCTGATCGAATTCGCCTCTACCGCCAACCAGGAGAGCTTCGGTCTTTGAATCATTAAGTTTGAGTTTGTTCTGTGTCATCCACTGTTTCACATCAGAAATACAAAGTTCACTTGCAGAGAGAAGAAGTTGGATTTGACTGGGATGAGTGGAGTTGTAGAGTTGCGTGTCATCAGCAAATTCACTGTGAGAGAATGAATGACTGTCAATTACGTTGGAAAGTGGTTGGGTGTACAGTAGAAACAGCAGAGGACCCAGAACCGAGCCCTGTGGGACTCCGTAATTTAGCGGGGCAGGATCAGAAGCTATACCCTGGATCAAAACAGTCTGCCTACGTTCTGAGATATATGATTTCAGGAAGGAGAGTGCTGTGTTGTCAATGCCAAAAACATGTCTTAGACGGGAGAGAAGAATTCCATGATCTATTGTGTCAAACGCAGCACTCAAATCTAACAACGCGAGAAGGGAAACTTTGGAATCATCAGATGCGACAAGGAGGTCGTTTAGAACACAGAGCAGAGCTGTTTCGGTGGAATGGTGAGCACGGTACGCCGACTGAAAACGAGCCAAAAGATCATACTTGGACACGTGCTCTAACAACTGCTGCAAAGCTAATTTCTCTAACAGTTTTGAAAGAAAGGAAAGGTTGGAGACTGGCCTGTAATTGCTAAGCTTGTTTGGATCCAGGTCTTGCTTCTTCAGAAGTGGCTTGACTAAAGCTTGTTTGAAAACACTGGGGAAGGTGCCAGACTGGAAGCAATCATTGATTATTTGTGTCAGAACAGGCAGAATGTCATCAATGCACTCAAGTAAGAGGGATGTGGGAACAGGGTCAAGGTCACAGGAGGTAGGGGTCATACTACGGATGGTCTTAAGGACTACACTAGCCTCAACCGAGCTGAACTGAAGAAGGGGAGTACCACTGAAGGATACTGGGTCTTCGCTAGCACCTGTACCAGCAGACATGTCAACGTTGCTTCGTATGTCAGACACTTTGGACACAAAGAAGTCACAAAATTTCTGAGGTAGAGATGACAGTGGGGAGGAAGGGAGGGCGGTACAACGGGTCTTGTTCATGAGTTTGTTTGTGATGGAAAACAACTGCCTACAAGTGGTAGACGCAACTATCTTTGCGTTGAAATACACTGTCTTAGCCTTAGCTACGAGACGATTGATCTTGTGTTTGACGGAGCTGAACATTTCTTTGTGAACGACTAACCCAGAACGCAGCCACTGTCGCTCAGCTTGACGCTTTTCCTGCTTCAAAGCTCGGAGTTCGGAAGCGACTGCGCTATACCACGGAGTGGAGCGACGCTGAGGGACCTTGCGTTGCGTTGATGGGGCATGACTATCAAGAACAGAGCGGAGGTGATCACACAACTGGTCAGCAGATGGCGTGGACGACGCAGCAGCCAGAGCAGCCACATCATGCCTGAGCACAGTCAAATCAATCGCACGGAGATTTCGAACGCTGCGATACTCCGGTCCCTGCACCGGCCGCTGCACATCTAAGTTACACAACACAGCAAAATGATCGGAAGTCAAATTGTGAGAAACATGGCATGAATGAAAAACGTTGTCATCGGGACGATAGAGTACCCAGTCAATGATGTGACCAGACCTGTGGGTGGGCTCTGAAACAGCTTGTTTGAAACCAAAAGTGGATAAGATGTCCATCATGCGCACAGTACTGTAACTATCTTGCTTGTCATAATGAAAGTTAAAGTCACCAACAATGACAACATTCCCTTGAAGGGTGGCTAACAGATCACTAAATTCAGAATAGAACAGAGTGTCCTTCAACTTGTTTGCTTTGCTGGGGGGTGGCCGATACACGCAGAAGAAATGCACATAAATAGATAAATGGATGGATGGATAGACAAGAACAAACCAAATATTGGGGAAAAAGAACAAACAACTAGATACACATAAATGCGCACTGAATTCGTTCTGCAGAGTGATGTCCCATGTGCGTGCGATGACACATGTTCAAAAGTTGTGTTTAGAAAGTGGGGTCCTATCCCAGATAAATTGCATTGATCAGCTACCATAGCTGCTGGTTTGGTTGACGAAAGCTGTTTAGCTTTTTAAAATAATGAGTCCACCAAAATCTATGGACTGCAAGCACTACGTACGTTGAACGTGTCGGCCATTTGACCTTGACCCCAAAGTGGGGTCCCTGCGTGACTGCATCTCTGTCTGTCTGCAGCTCTCCAGGGCACAGTCCGATCAGGGCAGCGGGGCGGTCAACATCCTCTCCCTGCCCCTCGCATCCCTGGGCGTGGTGCTCAACTCCCTCGCCGCAGCCACCTACTTGCAGCCGAACATGCGCAGTGCATGCAGCACGTTGCTGGTGGCGCTCTCGCTCGCGCAGCTGCTGTACGTGCTGCTCATGTTCAGCCCGCTCTGCATGGGTCTCGTCTACGGCACGGGTGGCACGCAGGAGCTGGCCTACCTGGTCAGCGCCCAATACGTCTCCAACTTCATGCTCTCCTCCCTGCGCCGCATCGCCTTTGTCATGACGCTGGTGGTCAGCTCCGAGCGCTGCATGGCGGTGGCCGTGCCCCTCAAGGCCAAGCAATGGCGCCTCAGTCGCCACTCCGCGCTGGTGTCGGGCCTGGTCTTCTCCGTCACGCTGCTGACCAATCTGCCCTCGGCCTTCAGGTTTGAAATCGTGTCCCAGGGCGGGGGCAAGTACTCCCTCCGCCAGATGGACTGGTGGACGCGAAACGAGAACGTCATGAACGCGTACGCCCTCGTCCTCCGTTCCCTTTTCGTGTACATCCCGCTCTTCGCCACGCTGTTGGTGAACGTGGTCACCACCGCGGCCCTGCACCGCCATCGGCGCCAGGCGTCCATGATGCAGAGCACCAAGGACCAGACCAGGACCAGCAAGGCCGACAGCCAGATGACGCTGGCCATCCTGGTGTCCACGCTGGTCTTCGTGCTGCTGTCGCTGCCCACGCACATCATGTCCATCTTCAACAACCACTTCCCGGACTTCGGTTTCGGCAAGCGTGAGCACTACCTGTACCTGATGCTGGTGCGCGTCTTCAGCGCCCTGGAGACGCTGAGCAACTGCACGGACGTGCTGGCCTACCTGGTGCTCTCCAAGCGCTTCCGCCGCACTTTCCTCCGCCTACTCTGCTGCGCCTGCTGCAGGGCCAAGGGACGCAACCAGAACGCGCGGGGAGGCAACTCCGTCAAGTCCGACATTCCTGCCGTCACGGGACACACCCTGGCCGCTTGAAAAATGCGGCTCTCACTTCGGTAGTGAGCAGAGGAGGAGGAGGAGGAGGAGGAGGAGGAGGAGGAGGAGGAGGAGGAGGAGGAGGAGGAGGAGGAAGAAGAGGAAAAGGAGGAGGAGGAGGAGGAGGAGGAAGAGGAGGAGGAGGAGGAGGAGGAGGAGGAGGAGGAGGAGGAGGAGAAGGAGGAGAAGGAGGAGGATAAGGAGGAGGAGGAAGAGGAGGAAGAGGAGGAGGAGGAGGAGGAGGAGGAGGAGGAGGAGGAGGAGGAGGAGGAGGAGGAGGAGGAGGAGGAGGAGGAGGAGGAGGAGGAGGAGGAGGAGGAGAAGGAGGAGGAGGAGGTGGAGGAGGAGGAAGAGGAGGAGCAGCAGCAGCAGGAGGAAGAGCAGCAGGAGGAAGAGGAGGAGTAGCAGTAGCAGGAGGAGGAGTAGCAGTTGCAGGAGGAGGAGGAGCAGGAGGAGAAGGAGGAGCAAAAGAAGCAGAAGCAGCAGGAGCAGCAGCAGCAGGAGCAGCAGCAGCAGGAGGAGCAGGAAGAGGAGGAGGAGGATCAGGATACTCGGAAGATGCAGACGACGACAACGACAGAGACAACGACGACAAATAAGAAGAGGAGACACTGATGACGATGCCGTTACATGCTAGGGATGTCTGGCCATTTCCTTTCTTTCATCAAACTATATATTTACATGTATAGTTATGTCTCGATGAGAACCTAAGAGCGTAGGTCTCTATTTGTGGAAATGTCAACGGTGGAGCTGGCGGTGGTGGTGGTGGCAGTTGCGGCTAAGGTGGAGATGGAGGCAGCCGAGGTAGTGACGTGGTGATTTTTTTTCCGTGCTTGGTGTAGTCATGGATTTTTATGTCGTCAATGTTGCTACTGTGGTAGTTGAAGTTGTAGTTACTTTAATGCCGAGACGTGCAGCGCCGCCGGACCGACAAAGAACCCCTATCATCCTTTGTAGGCCATGCAAGGCAATTGACCACAAACATTCACAAGAACTGGTTGAGTAAGATCAAGTCCAAGCACGATATCACTATTCATGCGCCTCGTACGACCACCAGGCTGGAGCCCTGACCTGCCTCTCCCAGACAGGTCACCAAGGAAACACGCCATGGGCCTCGTAGGACCACCAGGCTGGACCCCTGACCTACCTCTCCCAGGCAGGTCACCAAGGAGACACGCCATGCGTCAGCAGGAGCCACTAGGAAGATGGCCGACAACTTCCCAAGGGATCTTCGTAATCGCCCCACCGCGCTCTGCTCAAGGTCCAAGTCCCACCTGCTCGCCCACGTCTGCAGAGCCAAGAGCGCTGCCCAAAGACTCCTACAGTCCAAGAGTCCAAGAGGGCATCGTCCTGCCCACCAGCTCTGCTGGACACATGGTAAGCCATTTCTTCTCTCAATCTTATTTGAAGGCATCATCTACTTCTTCTAGTGAGTGGACAATGGACTCTAAATAAGGTAGTCGGGCTGGGTGCCACAGATATCAGTTGAGTAGTAGCATCCCTTACTCGTTAAGCCTCGTGTTTTCCCTACATTAAATGTTTCTAAAGATCTTCCCCCCAACTTTGTTGATTTCTATCTGTTTTGCGTGTTTATGTGGAATGACTGGAGTTTGAATTGTGCATGACAGACTAGAGATACTTTGAACCCCTAGACACAGTCGAGCTGGTAGCTCTGTCCCGTAACACAGTCCAGCATCAGTCCCGTGTCTGTCCCATCTCAGTCCTGTGCCTGTCCCACCTTAGCCTCGTGTTTGTCCAACCGGTCCCGAGTCAGTCCCACCTCAGCCCCTGTCTGTCCCACCTCAGACTCGTGTCTGTCCCACCTCAGTCTCGAGTCTGTCCCACCTCAGTCTCGTGTCTGTCCCACCTCAGTCCCGAGTCAGTCCCACCTCAGCCCCGTGTCTGTCCCACCTCAGTCTCGTGTCTGTCCCACCTCAGTCCCGAGTCAGTCCCACCTCAGTCCCGAGTCTGTCCCACCTCAGTCTCGAGTCTGTCCACCTCAGTCCCGAGTCAGTCCCACCCCAGTCCCGAGTCTGACCCACCCCAGTCCCGAGTCTGTCCCACCCCAGTCCCGAGTCTGACCCACCCCAGTCCCGAGTCTGACCCACCCCAGTCCCGAGTCTGACCCACCCCAGTCCCGAGTCTGTCCCACCCCAGTCCCGAGTCTGACCCACCCCAGTCCCGAGTCTGACCCACCCCAGTCCCGAGTCTGACCCACTCCAGTCCCGAGTCTGTCCCACCCCAGTCCCGAGTCTGTCCCACCACAGTCCCGAGTCTGTCCCACCTCAGTCTCGAGTCTGTCCCACCTCAGTCCCGAGTCTGTCCCACCTCAGTCCCGAGTCTGTCCCACCTCAGTCTCGAGTCTGTCCCACCTCAGTCCCGAGTCAGTCCCACCTCAGTCTCGAGTCTGTCCCACCTCAGTCCCGAGTCAGTCCCACCTCAGTCCCGTGTTTATCCCACCCCAGTCCCGAGTCTGACCCACCCCAGTCCCGAGTCTGACTTACTCCAGTCCCGAGTCTGACACACCCCAGTCCCGAGTCTGTCCCACCCCAGTCCCGAGTCAGTCCCACCTCAGTCCCGAGTCTGACCCACTCCAGTCCCGAGTCTGACACACCCCAGTCCCGAGTCTGTCCCACCCCAGACCCGAGTCTGACACACCCCAGTCCCGAGTCTGTCCCACCCCAGTCCCGAGTCTGTCCCACCTTGGTCTCGTGTTTTTCCACCTCAGTCTCGAGTCTGTCCCACCCCAGTCCCGTGTCAGTCCCACCTTAGTCTCGTGTTTTTCCACCTCAGTCTCGAGTCTGTCCCACCCCAGTCCCGAGTCTGACACACCCCAGTCCCGAGTCTGTCCCACCCCAGTCCCCTGTCTGTCCCACCTTAGACTCGTGTTTTTCCACCTCAGTCTCGAGTCTGTCCCACCCCAGTCCCGAGTCTGTCCCACCTTGGTCTCGTGTTTTTCCACCTCAGTCTCGAGTCTGTCCCACCCCAGTCCCGAGTCTGTCCCACCCCAGTCCCGAGTCTGTCCCACCCCAGTCCCGAGTCTGTCCCACCTCAGTCCCATGTCTGTCCCATTTTTTATGATTACAGAAACTGAAAGATATTCAGGAATGTAATTAATGCCGTCATATTGTATGCTTGTAATTCATTTGTCTTCTTCAGGAAAAAATGGCGGACGTACCCTTGTTCATGGCAGCCTGCCCACAGAGTGTATGCCTGAGAAAGCCATCGTGATTCCTAAGACTACCAGAGCAGCACCAGTAAGTGACGTGAAGATAAGCATTCAACTGGATAACTTTAAATTAATACTTCATAAATATTTATAGAATTTAAAGTGATTACAAAATGCGTTCAAATTTTTTACATGATGTAAAATACATTTTAATTCTATTTTGAAATTTTGATTTAATGTATACTCTTTAGTCTTCAACATTACATATGCTAGAAAATTTAGATATACCAATGAGTAATTATGTAACTGCATGAGAAAAATCCGCCATACTATTGAAGTTACAAATATCTTGTCTTTCTCTTCTACAGGTTCCACGTGATCCCCCTGAGGTGCCATTGCGAGTGAAGTACTTCAATCTGGATGATGTTCGCAAAGACTGTTCCAGTCTTCCCACACCTTGGTGTCTCATCTCAAGTTCTGAGGATGAAGTTGCAGTTGCATATCCTGAGGGTAATTGCATGCTGAGGATCAAAGTCTGTGTTAGGTCAAATTTGCAAACCAGTGTCTTTGTTTTGGATCTATGAGCTCACCATCTCACAGGAAATATTGAGATTGCTGGGCTCAGAAGTTATTTGACCGATCTAGGAAAAATGCACTTGTGTCCTGGAATAGTTGATACAAACCTACAGACATTTGCAGACATACCCTCTGGAAAACCAGGGCAGCAATGCTTCAGACATGAACTGTATGGCTCAACAGACTGCAACATCATGCTCTTGTCTTCTATGTTGTTGGTGCCAGCACCAATCTTCGAGCATCTTTGGGGTTCTTTGGCACCAATACTGTCACTGCAGACATCTTGTATACTCTGTTTTGGAAGGCTGTTGGTCTCCTAGAGGAAAAAAATGTCACCTGAAAGTGATTGCCTCAACTAGTGACAAAGCTATTGCCAATCAGAGATTCCATGACGTACACGGGCAGGGAAGGGATGTCACATACAAAACCAGAAACAAATTTTGCTCAGGAGAGGGATGTATTTTTCATTTCTGATGCTCCTCATCTCTTGAAGACAGTTCGGAACAACCTGTTCAACTCAGGCTCTGGAAAGTGCACCCAGTACTTGTGGCTGAATGGGCAGCACCTCCTGTGGAATCATGTAGTTGATGTGTACAATAGAGATGCTGCCCAAGAACTACATCGCTCAAAATTGACATCAGATCATGTGTATCTGAATTCCCATTCAATTATGAATGTCAGACTGGCTGCTCAGGTTCTCAGCTTCAGTGTGGGAACTATCATGAAGGAATTTGGGGGTCCCGACTGTCAGGAGACTGCCAAATTCATCCTTCTGATGGACAGATTCTTTGATTGCATGAACAAACGCTCACCAGTTGAAGCTGTGAAGAAAAAGAAACCAGATCTAGCACCATATTGAAGCGTGGATGATGAGCGCTTCACATTCTTTGCTGATTTTATGCAGTTCCTGGAACAATGGAAAACTGCTGTGCAAAACCGGCAAGTACAATTCGGCCAGAGTGAAAGAAACAAAATGTTTATTTCACATTGTCACGGTTGGGGTGGGTGGAAGGTGGCTCGATCCCCAACCAGACAGTAAAAAACAAAACAAGGGAAATTCCTTCCTCAGTCACTAATCACATTTAAAGAAAAAGACGCCATAAACCGAGTCCGACGTAAAAACAACCAACCAATTACATAGACATCTTTCAAACAACACTCTCACGAACTGAACATAAAAATGAAAATGAAAAGAAGGAACAAATACATTTTAAGAAACACAAAAATCTTATTAAAAAAAACGTCCAGCGGGCTTAACACTACATTTCTTAGTCCAATCTTTTTTTTCTCCAATATATCAATCCAACTCCTCTAGTAACTTAAAATAAGCAACATTATTACAGTGGATTGTATGGATTGAGTTTCTCGGCCCATCAGTCTTTGCAGGCCATGCAAGGCCATTGGGCACGAAAATCACTAGAACAGTCAAGAGTAAACGCTAACCAAGTCACGATGTTCCAAGGTATTCGCCTCTCACGAAACCCGCAGAGAGACGCGGTGGGTCAACATCTACCCCGAACCCACGGGGGGAACATTATTACTTATAAGAAATCTTTATGCAAAGAAACGCCCACACCGGGCTTACATAAATCAACCTCTTAGTTTCTCATTTCCCCCCTCTTTCCGTCTCCTCTATTTATAAATGAGGTTGAACGCCAAGAATATAAAATTATACACAAGAAAAACGTTCTGCACGAGCCGCTGCAGAACAAAAAAAAAAACACGTGCAAAACGTTCTGAAAAAGCGAAGTGCTGACAGCGCGTAACTCTTGAAGGCGTATCATCTCTGAGACAAAATTATCTATAATATCTTAAAGTTAAAAAATATTCAACAGAGTCGTGACAGAACACCCCCACCCCCACCCCCACCCCACCCTCCCCCACCCCTAGGATTAGACTTTACCGTCTAAGCCGATAAACTCGGAACGACTCGGTCCAATCCCAACTCTTCCATTCCAAAACGAAAAGAACTGCTAGGGGTCTGTCGACAGATAACCACACGAACAAAACATCGACACACACAACTTTCTTCTCGTACACATGTAGAGAAAAGTATTTATACTCCCAGAACCCAAAAAGAACGATAAACCATGGAAGTGGGGAGCTACCTCCCAGACCCCCAAAAGAACACTAATAAACCAATAGGTGGGGAGCTACCTCCCAGACCCCCAAAAGAACACTAATAAACCAAGAGGTGGGGAGCTACCTCCTAGACCCCTCAAAAAAGAAACCAAGAGGTGAGGAGCTACATCCCAGACCCCCAAAAGAACACCAATAAACCAATAGGTGGGGAGCTACCTCCCAGACCCCCAAAAGAACACCAATAAACCAATAGGTGGGGAGCTACCTCCCAGACCCCCAAAAGAACACTAATAAACCAAGAGGTGGGGAGCTACCTCCCAGACCCCTCAACAAAAAACTGGATGGAAGACAGACATCGTCAGGAGGGCTTCAGACTCGGGTCTAGCATTAACGGGTGACAACACGCACCCCCAGGAACGTCAAACTGACCGTTCCTGAACATTTCTCCAAAACCAGGAGACATCAATACACAATAAAAATAAACCTGGTCTGCCCAGACCCAGTGCCGTCACGTAACCCTGTGAACAGACACCACCTAGGTCTGCCCCCGCAAGACCCAACACTGTTACAGTTGGTTTACCTAGTGCTTTATTTCCTTGTTAGTGTGACCAGTTGAAATATACATAAAAATTGTTATCACCATCCATGTCGGGGGAGAAACTCAGAATGTGTAGATTTCTATTTTGGGGGAGTATTCCATGTTCAGAACAACAGAGTACAACACACTGAAACAAAGTGAGTGTGCATGCTTTTGTTGCAAGCAAGAGCTTTTTATGATCTAGTTGCATGTAGAGGTAGAGAAGGCATGAAAGAGGGTTTTTCTCAAACTACTTTTATGTGAATTTGAAATGAAAAATAAAAATAACATCTTATATTATGGCTGCCATTTAGAAAAATTACAATCAAACTACTGCCTTTTCCATTGGGGTAAAAGTGGTTGTAATTATAATATTTTTCATGTATATCTTTGAATGGTTGTGTTTGTTACTCGTTATTATGTATATCTTGAGTTACTTCAAATAAAAGTGTGAAAATTGATTTCATTGAAATGTTTTCACTGCAGACATATGTCTGCCCTTATATTGTTATTGATCTTTATCTCTTAAAAAACACAAGGAGAGAGAGAAAGAGAGAGAGAGAGAGAGAGAGAGAGAAACAGAGGGAGAGAGAGAGAGAGAGAGAGAGAGAGAGAGAGAGAGAGAATTATGGGAATGCAAAACAATTGAATATATGGAGTGTGACATGTAGTTGTATACAACTTAGCACTTAAAGAACAACTACTGATGTTATGAGATTCAAATGATCATGTTTGAAAATCAAACACTCTAATTCTGGACTTCGAATTATTATTGATACAAGATAAGGGTAGAGGTAAAGGTTACTTTTACACAAACTGAGGCTTCCCGTCCTTTAACACACAGACACACACACACACACACACACACCCACACCCGGTGCGTGCTCAGATTGCATCCTACTGAAGCTAAATGAGTCGTTGTCGGCAAGATTTCCGGACACTGTACCCCAGTTTTGAAATCTCGGCCTCACAGTCACGTGACTCGCACGCCCGGGGAGTTATGCTAAGATCCGGCAGCGTTAATGTATCTGTGTTTTGTGACAAACGTCTTGCTCGGCGATACTGTACTCCATGCACCTTAACGGTCCGCGTGATTCGGGTGTAATCTTAAGCTAAACGACGTTTTTAAATGTCCGTTCTCGCGAGAAATGCCGAGATTTGAAACTGGGGTACAGTGTCCGGAAATGTTGCCGACAACGAACATTTCAGCCCTACTGACTTCTGCTCATTGAACATTTTTTTTCCTCTTAGCTATTTCTCGACTCCCTGGGAAGCATACACGATTCGTAAGAGCCGAATAAATAGGGACACCGTGACTTTGCTTGTTTACACTTAAACTGTTCTAGTGATTTCTGTGCTTAATGGCCTTATAGCCTACACAGGCTAATAGGGCTGAAATGGTCGTTGTCGACAACATTTCCGGACACTGTACCCAGTTTCAAATCTCGGCATTTCTCGCGAGAACGGACATTTTAAACGTCGTTTAGCTTAAGATTACACCCGAATCACGCGGACCGTTAAGGTGCATGGAGTACAGTATCGCCGAGCAAGACGTTTGTCACAAAACGTAGATACATTAACGCGACCGGATCTTAGCATAACTCCCCGGGTGTGCGAGTCACGTGACTGTAAGGCCGATATTTCAAAACTGGGGTACAGTGTCCGGAAATCTTGCCGACAACGACTCATTCAGCGCTAATAGGCCGTAAAACCCCATCCACCCATCCACCCTGGGAACCATGATGCTAGTCTGGTTGAACCAGTGACAATTTCCCCCCATAGTTTTGCAGCTCAGACAGATTGAAAATGTACAAGTTGGTGCCAACATGGCTATGGAAATATCCAATTTGTTCATGGCAACTAGAATAGATCTTCAGTGGTTAAGTGACGTGCAGCTTCGATATCCTTTTAAGAGGGTAATTTAATCAAATCAGATGGGAAGGGAAAAAAAAGTTCGAGTGGTGTGGTGACTTTGAACATGTCAAGATACTGGTGAAATGTACAAAGCACAGGAAGGAACCAAGGATGGCCAGAGTCGTGACGTCAGTCAGGGAGGAGGGCGAGAGCTGCAGCAGGTCCTGCTTGAAGGCCTCTGGGAGATGTGCCATTGAACTGAAAGTGAATGTTTAGCATTATCGGACTGTCCCCCATTCACTCCACTGTCCTTTTGTGAGGGGCCACGGCCACTACAGCAGGAGTAGCGGATAAGTGCCAGAGGAGTGCAGTGGGACCAGCAAGGACAGTCCATGACCACTGTCCAGTCTCCTCTGGTACTCGTCCTCCACGTGCTCCGCAGGCTCGCCATGCGGCACATCCTGGTGGAGGTTCTCCAACTTGCTCATCTTCGGAATATACTCCATAGTCGCATCAAGACATGTCCTGCCCCCCAAACACTATTCCATGATACTCCTTTTAATCATACGAGCACAATGAAACAATCTTGACGCGAACTATTTCTAGACTCTTTTATTGTATTTATCATGCAGTTTACCAAACGAATCCAAAACGATTTGTTCGACACTGTAGCATCACGCCAGTCTGGCAACTATTCCTAGACATTTATTCAGTTTATCATTAGTACACCAAAATAATACATAACAGTTCATACGTCGCTGTATCATCAAACGGCAGGGGCGGATCAGTTCTTTTTTTTCTTTTCTTTTTTTTTTTTTTTTTTTTTTTTTTTTGGGGGGGGGGGGGGGGGGGGTTTCCAAACTTTTTTAAGGGACCGGGAGGGGGGGGGTGGTGGGGTGAAGGCTATGAAGAGCTTGCAAAGTGCTCGGCTCCTCGACACAATAAGCAAAGCGGGGCTTGGGGGGGGGGGGGGGGGGGGGGGGGTGGTGGAATGGAAGTGACGCAATAATTGCGCAAAGTGCTAAGCCGTCACAGCACAGCGGGGGGGGGGGGGGCGGGCGGGGGGGGGGGAAGACTGGACTGCAAAATGGTCCAATCTGGCGAATTCTGATGATAATCGTTGCCAGTTTCAGGCAACACATTTTATTACTGAAAAACCCCCCCCCCCCTCGTCCGCCCCTGAAATGGTGTGTAAACAAACTATTCCTACATTCTTATCGGGTTTATTATGCAGTGCACCAAACTAATTCAAAGCAGTGATCATCTTGACTGAAATATTTTTTCCTGTACAAAATTATTGCCGTGAGTGTTGAAGATGACCGGCATTCTGTCCTCTCTGCAGACGTCCGTCTCTTCCACACGGCCATTGGTCAGCAGAAGGTCAGGATGGCTTGTGTTGCCATGGAGACGTTGACAAGGGCACCCACCATGAAGCACAATGCGCGTGCTGGCTGGCGCACCTGTGTAGGGAAAATCACTCTCAATATATACATCTGTAATGTCGGTTAGTTTTGGGTGTATGGGAATCATGGAGGATGAATAGATGGATTTAATAATAAGAAAAATAGGTGGGTGGGTAGGTGTGATGGGTGGGGAAAATGGGTGGATGACTGAATGGACAAACGGGTGGATGGGGGGAAATGGGTGGATGACTGGATGGACAAACGGGTGGATGGGGGGAAATGGGTGGATGCCTGGATGGACAAACGGATGGATGGTGAAATGGGTGGATGACTGGGTGGACAAACGAGTGGATGGGAAAATGAGTGGATGACAGGATGGACAAACGGGTGAATGGTGAAATGTGTGGATGACTGGATGGACAAACGGGTGGATGGGGAAATGGGTGGATGAATGGATGGACAAACGGGTGGATGGGGAAATGGGTGGATGCCTGGATGGACAAACGGGTGGATGGGGAAATGGGTGGATGCCTGAATGGGTGGTGGCATGAAGTTAGCAGATGTGGCTAGATGGGTGGATTAATGTACAGGCTAGAGACTGAGGGGGGGGGGGGGGGGGGATAAAAAAGAATGGCTATTGGAAGTGTGGATGGACAAAAGAGAACAATAGATGGAGCATCTATGAAATGCAAAGGATAAAGTCGCGTGGATGGGTCGGGTATATTCTCAGATGAGGTGACCGGCGGCACAATACTTTAATGAGTTCTTTCTAGATAATCGGTGGCTCCGAAAAAGACCGTTAATCTTCTCGAAACCTTCAAGGTCTTGCTAACTCGGGTCCCACTCTAGTCATCACATAATCATGAAAAACTCACGTGGTAAAATGTGAAAAGGCAATAGACTCATTAAAGACTCATTAAAGACTCATTGAAGACTCATTAAAGACTCATTAAAGACTCATTAAAGACTCATTAAAGACTCATTGAAGACTCATTGAAGACTCATTGAAGACTCATTAAAGACTCATTAAAGAATCATTAAAGACTCATTAAAGACTCATTTATCTGCAAAAGAGTGTCACATGACCCAGGGCTTACAATGTTAATTACACATTACGACGTATTTCGTTGTGTGGCAAAGAAACTTCCTCTAATTACGATGTTGCAATCAAGGCGAACATTGGTGACTAAAATTCTAATAAGCAGATGATAACGTGTTGAGGTGTCGTGCTACTACAAGGATTAGGAGTTGATGGAAGGTGGAGGGATAGGGATGAAGACAGACAGAAAACAGTTTGTCCTTTCCACTCACCTGGCCCAGGTACACCACTGTGTGCAGCAGGCGACTGATAGTGAAAGCCCGGAAGTGCCACATGGCTGACGTCACTCCTGGACCGGAAGCCACATAGAAAATCCCAGCCAGAACAAAGGGTACCACATTCTCAAGGTCATTCTGGTGACACCTATTTAGAGATGAAGATAGACAGGACAAAATTGCATAATTTTTATAAGGGAGGGAGGGAGACCAACGGACAAAACACGCATCTACGCGCACTTGCGTGCCCATAGGTGCACAGAAGATAGGGGGTGGGGTGGGGTGGAGTGGATAGGGGAGGGATCAGATGTAAATCTATCATTCGTTTACTTTTTAGAAGAAAAACAAGAAGGGCAAAGCCCATACGACTCACATGCTTGACCTTGACCTTTATATGACCTTGACCTTCAGGTGACCTTCAAGGTCAAGGTCAAACAACTAAACCTACCAATGACATCATACACAAAGAAATGCTTTACACATTTTTCCTACCAAAATACATGTGACCTTGACCCAAGGTCAAGGTCATCCAAGGTCATGCAACACAAAGCTGTTAATTCAAGACATAGGAAGCACAATGGTGCTTATTGGCACTTTCTACCATGAGATATAGTCACTTTTAGTGGTTCACTACCCCATTTTGGTCACATTTCATAAGGGTCAAAGTGACCTTGACCTTGATGATTATGTGACCAAATGTGTCTCATGATGAAAGTATAACATGTGCCCCACATAATTATTAAGTTTTGAAACAGTTATCTTCCATAGTTCAGGGTCAAGGTCACTTCAAAATATGTATACAATCCAACTTTGAAGAGCTCCTGTGACCTTGACCTTGAAGCAAGGTCAACCAAACTGGTATCAAAAGATAGGGCTTGCTTTGACCTATATACCACTTGTAGCTAAGGTCGCCATTCTCAATAACGTGGGAGAAAATTGGGAAAATGTGAAAAATGACTGTTTTTGAGACCACATTTATGGCTCCTGTGACCTTGACCTTGAAGCAAGGTCAAGTCACTATGTATGTTTTTTGAGGCCTTGTCATCATACACCATCATGCCACATTTGGTGTTGATAGACTTAATAGTCTCCGAGAAAAATCCAACGTTTAAGTTTTTTACGGACGGACGCCCGCCCGGACGGACGCCCGGACGCCCGGACGGACGGACGACACGGCTCAGTACATAGACTCACTTTTGCTTCGCATGTGAGTCAAAAAGGAACGTTCAACCAAAAGACTCCAGCAGGAAAGAGAATTTCGAGTCCAGCCATGTCAGAATGCAATCAAATTCTCTTCAGCGTTAGCATTGCAACAGCCTCCGTTCTCCCCCCCCCCCCCTCCCCCCGCCACCCCACCCCATTCCCTCACCCCCACCAACCTCATACCCCGCACCCCCCACCATCCCCATCCCCCGCACCGACCACCTACCCCATCCCCCGCACCCACCATCTATCCCATCCCCCGCACCCACCACCTACGCCATCCCCCGCACCCACCACCTACCCCCATCCCCCGCACCCACCACCTACCCCCATCCCCCGCACCCACCACCTACCCATCCCCCGCACCCACCACCAACCCCCGCACTCTCCCCTTCCCCCGCATCCCAACCATCCCCCGCACCACCCCATCCCCCGCACCACCCAATCCCCCGCACCCCCATCCCCCGCACCCCCCCCCCCCCCGCACCCACACCCAACTCCATCACCCGCACCCCCCCCCCCCCCATCACCCCGCATCCCCCACCCAACTCCATCCCCCGCATCCACCCCCCCCCCCCCCTCACCCCCCCCCCCCCTCCTCCACAGTCCGTGATCCCACCTCAAGCTCCTGTCCACGTCAGGATGCTGTCTCAGCACCGGCTTTTCTCCCTTGAAGAACATCTCGTCTCCGTCAGAAATGACGACCTGTAGAGACAGGACCAGAAATTGTCTGTCTGTCTGTCTGTCTGTCTGTCTGTCTGTCTGTCTGTCTGTCTGTCTGTCTGTCTGTCTGTCTGTCTGTCTGTCTGTCTGTCTGTCTGTCTGTCTGTCTGTCTGTGTGTCTTTGTGTCTGTGTGTCTTTGTGTCTGTGTGTCTGAGTGTCTGTCTGTCTGTCTGTCTGTCTGTCTCTCTCTCTCTCTCTCTCTCTCTCTCTCTCTCTCTCTCGCACGAACGAACGAACACACACACACACACACACACACACACACCACGCGCACGCACACATACACACACCACGCGCACACACACACACATACGCAAGCAATTACACACACACACGCAAGCACACATATACACACACACGGGCACGCGCACGCATACACACACACACACACACACACACACACACACACACACACACACACACACACGGGCACGCGCACGCATACACACACACACACACACACACACACACACACACACACACACACACACACACACGGGCACGCGCACGCATACACACACACACACACGCACACACACACACACACACACACACACGCAACACACACACACACACACACACACACACACACACACACACGGGCACGCGCACGCATACACACACACACACGCGCACGCGCACGCATACACACACACACACGCAGCACGCGGCACGCGCACACACGCATCACACACACGCACACACAACACACACACACACAGAGCACACAGACAGATACACACATACACACGCACGTACGCACGCATACACACGCACACACACACACACACACACACACACACACACACACACACACACACACACACACACACTCACTCAAAAACGACATGTCGTACCGACTCACCCTTCGAGTGCGTCGGTAGTAGGTCGTGACGAAACTCATGGCCACTGTCTTCAAAGTGACCACGCTGGCACACAGGGCAAAATGCTTAAAGACTTCGTTCTCCCCTGTCAGCAGTGTCGACATTGTGGCAGGTCTTGGCGAAATCTCGTTCGATCCCCCCGTAGCTCTGGGCTCCTGCTTTCAATTCAAGTTTATTGCACCTGCAGCGCGGCTTCTTTTTTATCTCTTAGCCTGGAGAGTTATGCAAACCACACCAGTGATGGTATAATTATTATTCGGGTGAGGCTGGATTGGGGGAAAGGGGAGGGGAAGCCAGGGGCTTGTGAGTGGGGTGGGGAGGGAGGGAGAAAGGGGAGATCGAAAACTAGTGGATGGAGATGGGTAAGAGGACAGAAGGATAAAACAAATATTTTGGAATGTTTATTAATAAGAAAAACACACACGACAAACACCAAAATCAAAAGGCTTTCGGGCATACGCCCTTCTTCAGTTAATACAGAAACACATAAATGATGCAACACGTGACGTAAAAAACTTCAGAATGACATGACGTAGGCACTCCAGAGCTCTACCCCTCCTCTCTCTCCCTCTCTCTCTCCCTCTCTCTCTCTCTCTCTCTCTCTCTCTCTCTCTCTCTCTCTCTCTCTCTCTCTCTCTCTCTCTCTCCCTCTCTCTCTCTCCCTCCCTCCCTCTCTCTCCACCACCCTCATCCCCCAAAAAAATTTGTTCTAGCCCGAGTTCTCGGAGCCCGAGCTCTCTCAGCATCCAGTGTCCAGAGTGTTCTCTCTCTCTATCTCTCTGTCTCTCTCTCTCTCTCTCTCTCTCTCTCTCTGTCTCTCTCTCTCTCTCTCTCTGTCTCTCTGTCTCTCTCTCTCTTTCTCTCTCTCTCTCTCTCTCTCTCTCTCTCTCTCTCTCTCTCTCTCTCTCTCTCTCTCTCTCTCTCTCTCCCCCTCTCTCTCTACCTCCAACTCCCTCTCTCTCTTTAAGTGTTCATAGTTCCATCCATCTCTCTCTCTCTCAGTCAAACACATTCAGTCCTTCAGGGTAGTTGGTTCGTAGCTTGAAGCGCCAGAACTTCTCTCTCCGCTTACGGATGTTGGCATCGTCCACGTGTATTTGCTCAATAATGGTCACTCTCATGTGGGAGAGGCAGTGCCCAGGGGACCTGAAGTGCTTAGCCACTAGGGTGTCTAAGTTATTGCGGATGTCGTACGTGTGTCCGTAAAACCTTCTACGTATGGTCTGGCCAGTCTCACCCACATACTGCCTGTCGTGACACTGTTCACAGTCAATGAGATAGATGACGTTGGTTGACGTGCACGACAAGCAGTCTCTGATGTGGAAAGACTGGCCAGTAATGACGCTGCGGAAGGTGGTAGTGTCCTGCAGGTATCTCTGACACAGTACACATTTGGGGCAAGGGTGACACCCGATGTTGGTCTCCTGAGCCAAAGTACGAGGGAAGGGGAGGGTCGTAATATTTTGGAATGTTGAAAGTTATTGAAACATGGGCGAAAACGAAAAGACGATTAATGCACTAATTCACTCAGACATGCATGCACGCTTTCGCCTGTGTACACTAGCAAGTGCACATGCGCAGGGAGAAGAGAGAGAGAGAGAGAGAGAGAGAGAGAGAGAGAGAGAGAGAGAGAGAGAGAGAGAGAGAGAGAGAGAGAGAGAGAGAGAGATGCATTGTACATGGGTATATGATAAGAATAATAATTATGATATGATCAGTGATACTCGAGCCAAGCAAAAGCGACATACAAAGTCGGTCTGCATGTTAATTGTTATCTAGACCGAAGGGAAACCTAGCTAGCTCTCATCGAAAAGATTGTGAATGTGAGACTCAATGGCCGATCGAGTGCATTTAGCATTTGACGCACATGCAGCTGTTTGCAGCCGGCATGCAGGTGCGGCGTTCGAATAACCCCATAGCTGCAATTATTGAGCACGGGGCCTATAACTCGCATTGTTTCTCCCTTTACCCAAGGATAAAAAGGATGCCTCGTGCCTGTGTAGGCTCAGCTGAACAACTTTGAAAATTAGCTTAATTTTTGGTGCGTTCATCTGCAAACTAGTTGTAGACGTGTATGTTTCCCTGGAAATTGAGGTCCTGTTGGTGCGATAATATGAGTTTCCCGATGTCCTGGGAGAAAGAGAGCGGTTTGAGATCCCATTGATGGATGAATAATTGCAACAACAACTATCGGAGGTTGCCTCCAAGGAGGGTGAAGAGCCCACACCTGATGGCAAATAGAGTGACCTCCCTTGCTTGTCGCGGCAAAGCGGCTCACTAAGGACGACTCGTGCGAGGCGCGTGTCGACTTCGTGGTGCTGACGTCTTCTCGTATAATTGTAGTCTGCAGAATCCAAAACGGTATACTGCCATGGCAGCTCTGGAAGTACAGGTGCTGGAGAATGACAAAGAGGTGTCGGAGAAACTCTGCGCTCTCGTGGCCGACTGTGCATCGGACGCAATCGCAACGCGAGGCGTGTTCACCATCGGCCTCTCGGGTGATTTATTCGTCTGAATGTGCAGTGTCACTGTGAAGCTCGCTGTGCAGTCCACTGTAGCTGTTTTAGTTCCGTGTCTCTGAGCTCATCCGTGTTTGCTGTTCGGAGTGAGATGCTCGGTCGTCTGCCTCTCGCAGTCTTATTTGGCTGTCACGTGCGTCGGTGTTTGAAGCTGTGCCCTGAACAAGTGTAGACGCATGCCGTGTTATCAATGTATGGCGCGTCTCATCCAAAGAAAACAATAAAACTTAAAGAGGATGAAAAACACGCGAAAATCATGCTGCTTTGAAAATGTTCATTACACTGTTACTTAACGTTAGAACCGTTATTCAAATACTTCAACTAATGATAGAAACCTCTTTATTCAGAATTTTCTTCGTGTTATATTGATTATTGTAAATGACTAATGACGTAGAAAATGTCCATGTCTGAAGAAGAGTGCACATTAATTTCACTGGCACTTTTCATAGACAGTGACCACAAAAGTAATGACTGGTGGGTGGACGTTTTGCAGGGGGAAGCCTGGCGAAGATCCTGTGTGAGGGTCTTCCCGCCATCACGACAGACTGGTCCAAGTGGCGTGTCTTCTTCTGTGACGAGCGACACGTGGCGTTTGACGACCCGGAGTGCACGTACTCCGTGTACAAGGCCGGCCTCTTCTCCAAGGTGGGACTGATAGACAAAAACGTCTTCCCCATCAAGCCTGACATTCCTGGTGAGTGGAAAGTGTCTCCTGTCTGTTGCATCCTCCAGTGAGGTTCTTGTCCAGATTGTGGAAGAGCTTCTCAGTGGAAGAAGAACCACGTGCTGAATCGCTAGAGCTGTGAAATATTTTGAAGTTCAAACTCATGCTGTTTGTAAATTGCAGTCCAAGAAAATAAAACTTGCTTTAATTTACATGTACAGTCAGAGAAAATAATACCTGCCTTAATTATAAAGTATAGTGGAAACCAGCTTTCAATGAATGCTGCATTGGTAAATGAATTATGCAGAAAAATGTCAACCAGGTTATTTTAATTAAAAAAACTGTTTTGAAGGTAGGATGTACTCTTGAGCATGTCATATCTGCACTACAATGTACACAAATTTTATCAGTTTGATTGTGTTTTTCTGGTCTCCTCCTCTACATCAGGTTTCCTTTGCCAACATCTCCACATATTGCAGTGCACGATCTTGTAACTTCCACTCTTGTACATTCACACAAGGGCAGAGAAAGCACACTCCTCAACACAGGCACAAATCCTGCTTCTGATCAGAAAGGGAGGCAACCCACCAAATTTGATCAGAGTGTAGTGTAAACTTTGTCACTTCATCTTCATGTAATGAAATCTTTTCCCTCTGCCAAATTCATATGTGAGTGAGGCAATGTCTGGGCTTGTGTTAGAGCAGCATGTATGATCTGCTGGAACAAATTGTTTTATGTGATGACAAGTCATCTTTCATTATGTGGTAAAAACCCCTCACAGAAAACACCACTAAAGAGAGTTTTGATTTTACTTGACCAGTGTATTGCCTTTATTGTGACTGCACTGGTCTCTTCTGACAGCACTGGTCTCTTCTGACAGTCTCTTCTCACAGCACTGGTCTCTTCTGACTGCACTGGTCTCTTCTGACAGTCTCTGCTCACAGCACTGATCTATTCTGACAGCACTGGTCTCTTCTGACAGCACTGGTCTCTTTTGACTGCACTGGTCTCTTCTGACAGCACTGGTCTCTTCTGACTGCACTGGTCTCTTCTGACAGTCTCTTCTGACAGCACTGATCTCTTCTGACAGTCTCTTCTGACAGCACTGATCTCTTCTGACAGCACTGGTCTCTTCTGACAGCACTGGTCTCTTCTGACAGCACTGGTCTCTTCTGACTGCACTGGTCTCTTCTGACTGCACTGGTCTCTTCTGACAGCACTGATCTCTTCTGACAGCACTGGTCTCTTCTGACAGTCTCTTCTCACAGCACTGATCTCTTCTGACAGCACTGGTCTCTTCTGACTGCACTGGTCTCTTTTGACAGCACTGGTCTCTTCTGACAGCACTGGTCTCTTCTGACAGCACTGGTCTCTTCTGACAGCCTCCTTCTCACAGCACTGATCTCTTCTGACAGCACTGGTCTCTTCTGACAGCACTGGTCTCTTTTGACTGCACTGGTCTCTTCTGACAGCACTGGTCTCTTCTGACAGCACTGGTCTCTTCTCACAGTCTCTTTTGACAGCACTGGTCTCTTCTGACAGTCTCTTCTCACAGCAGTGGTCTCTTCTGACAGCACTGCTCTCTTCTGACAGTCTCTTTTGACTGCACTGGTCTCTTCTGACAGCACTGGTCTCTTCTGACTGTCTCTTCTGACAGCAGTGGTCTCTTCTGACTGCAGTGGTCTCTTCTGACAGCACTGGTCTCTTCTGACAGCACTGGTCTCTTCTGACAGCACTGGTCTCTTCTGACTGTCTCTTCTCACAGCACTGGTCTCTTCTGACTGCACTGGTCTCTTCTGACAGCACTGGTCTCTTCTGACAGCACTGGTCTCTTCTGACAGCACTGGTCTCTTCTGACTGCACTGGTCTCTTCTGACAGCACTGGTCTCTTCTGACAGTCTCTTCTGACAGCACTGGTCTCTTCTGACTGCACTGGTCTCTTCTGACAGTCTCTTCTGACAGCACTGCACTGGTCTCTTCTGACAGCACAGGTCTCTTCTGACAGTCTCTTCTGACAGCACTGCACTGGTCTCTTCTGACAGCACTGGTCTCTTCTGACAGCACTGGTCTCTTCTGACAGTCTCTTCTCACAGCACTGGTCTCTTCTGACTGCACTGGTCTCTTCTGACAGTCTCTTCTGACAGCACTGCACTGGTCTCTTCTGACAGCACTGGTCTCTTCTGACAGCACTGGTCTCTTCTGACAGTCTCTTCTCACAGCACTGGTCTCTTCTGACAGCACTGGTCTCTTCTGACAGTCTCTTCTGACAGCAGTGGTCTCTTTTGACTGCACTGGTCTCTTCTGACAGCACTGATCTCTTTTGACTGCACTGGTCTCTTCTGACAGCACTGGTCTCTTCTGACAGTCTCTTCTCACAGCACTGGTCTCTTCTCACAGCACTGGTCTCTTCTCACAGCACTGGTCTCTTTTGACAGCACTGGTCTCTTCTCACTGCACTGGTCTCTTCTGACAGCACTGGTCTCTTTTGACAGCACTGGTCTCTTCTCACAGCACTGGTCTCTTCTGACTGCAGTGATCTCTTCTGACAGCACTGGTCTCTTCTGACAGTCTCTTCTCACAGCACTGGTCTCTTCTGACAGCACTGGTCTCTTCTGACTGTCTCTTCTGACAGCACTGGTCTCTTCTGACAGCACTGGTCTCTTCTGACTGTCTCTTCTGACAGCAGTGGTCTCTTCTGACAGCACTGATCTCTTCTGACAGTCTCTTCTGACAGCACTGGTCTCTTCTGACAGCACTGGTCTCTTTTGACAGCACTGGTCTCTTCTGACAGTCTCTTCTGACAGCACTGGTCTCTTCTGACAGCACTGGTCTCTTCTGAATGTCTCTTCTCACAGCACTGGTCTCTTCTCACAGCACTGGTCTCTTCTCACATCACTGGTCTCTTCTGACTGCACTGGTCTCTTCTGACAGTCTCTTCTGACAGCACTGGTCTCTTCTGACAGTCTCTTCTCACAGCACTGGTCTCTTCTGACAGCAGTGGTCTCTTCTGACAGCACTGATCTCTTCTGACTGCACTGGTCTCTTCTGACAGTCTCTTCTGACAGCACTGGTCTCTTCTGACTGCACTGGTCTCTTCTGACAGTCTCTTCTGACTGCACTGGTCTCTTCTGACAGTCTCTTCTGACTGCACTGGTCTCTTCTGACAGCACTGGTCTCTTCTGACTGCACTTATCTCTTCTGACAGCACTGGTCTCTTCTGACAGTCTCTTCTGACAGCACTGGTCTCTTCTGACAGCACAGGTCTCTTCTGACTGCACTGGTCTCTTCTGACAGTCTCTTCTGACAGCACTGGTCTCTTCTGACAGTCTCTTCTGACAGCACTGGTCTCTTCTGACAGCACTGGTCTCTTCTGACAGCACTGGTCTCTTCTGACTGTCTCTTCTGACAGCAGTGGTCTCTTCTGACAGCAGTGGTCTCTTCTGACAGCACTGGTCTCTTCTGACTGCACTGGTCTCTTCTGACAGCACTGGTCTCTTCTGACAGTTTCTTCTGACAGCACTTGTCTCTTTTGACAGCACTGGTCTCTTCTGACAGTCTCTTCTGACAGCAGTAGTCTCTTCTGACAGCACTGGTCTCTTCTGACTGCACTGGTCTCTTCTGACTGCACTGGTCTCTTCTAACTGCAGTGGAGGCGGCAGCAGAGGACTACGAGAAGAAAGTGAGGACGGTGTTTCCTGGTCCAGAGCTTCCACGCTTCGACCTGCTTCTCCTTGGTCTGGGTCCCGACGGCCACACCTGCTCCCTCTTTCCCAACCACCCCCTGCTGCAGGTGTGTGTTCAGCCTGTGTGTTCAGTGTGTGTAGTAAGTGTGTGTAGTAAGTGTGTGTTCAGTGTGTGTAGTAAGTGTGTGTTCAGTGTGTGTAGTAAATGTGTGTTCAGTGTGTGTAGTAGGTGTGTGTTCAGTGTGTAGTAAGTGTACGTTCAGTGAGTGTAGTAAATGTGTGTTCAGTGTGTGTAGTAAGTGTGTGTTCAGTGTGTGTAGTAAATGTGTGTTCAGTGTGTGTAGTAGGTGTGTGTTCAGTGTGTGTAGTAAGTGCGTTCAGTGTGTGTAGTAAGTGTGTGTTCAGTGTGTGTAGTAAGTGGATGTTCACTGTGTGTTTGTGTGTGTTGAGTATGAGTGGTTGAGTATGCATGTGTGTCTGTATTTGTATGTGTTGTTAAGTGTGTGTAGTTAAGTGTGTGTTGAGTGTGCGTGTGTTGAGTGTGTGTGTGTTGAGTGGGTGTGTGTTGTGAGTGTGTGTTGAGTGGGTGTGTGTTGAGTGTGTGTGTGTTGAGTGTTTGTGTGTTCAGTGTGTGTTCAGTGTGTGTGTGTGTTTGTTCAGTGTGTGTGTGTGTGTATGTGTGTGTTCAGTTTTTGTGTGTGAGTGTGTTTGTGTGCATGTTTGTATGTATATGTCTGTGTGTATGTGGCTCCTTCCAGAAAGCTGGATTGCTACACAGGTGTAATGGAGGAAACTCTTTTTGAACTCCAAAACAACTCTTTTTCTCAATGTTATGGGTGTAAACCTCCCCCAAAATGATTTCAGAAATAGTATTGATAACTTCACATTTATAGATTATGAGTGCATTTCAAATTTTGGGGCCAAAAGTCGAAAAGTGGTTCAGAAGAAGGTCACGTGCTGTGACATGCTAGATATGCATTTATTTGGGCACAGATTTGAATTGCAAGATAGCATATTAAAACACAATGAAATCATATTCATATATATCTATTAATACTTACATAATTGTACTATTAGTTTGAAATAATGATGTGTTTAGTATTTTCTGTCATTTTAGCCCGAGTAGAAATTCCCGTCTTTCGTAACATGTGGTTTCCGAGTGTGAAGCCATCAAATAGCTCACTACGCTAGTCCAGTAAAGCATAGGAATACATGACTGTGACGTTGCAATGGGAACTATGTGTTTCTAGGTCACTACACTGGTGCTGTTTTGTTTTCATTAATTAGGAAACATCGTTTCCGGTTTTGCTTGTTACGAAAGACTTCAACAAACAAAGGCGCGTACTCATTCTAGAATAAGAAAAGAAGGACTATTTTCTGTGTTCGACCACATCTTTCATGCGGATTGATATTAGGGCGCAGTAGGTCCGGTTAGACAATGAGGTTGGCGGGATTTTCTTGTGGCGTTGTTTGGAGTCCGGATCGTGTGGTTGTGATGCGATAGACACGTTGTGTGCCATTCAACAATTCAACAGGCGATTACGGTAAGTTTGATTGTGTTATGATTGAATTGGTGATTGATTTAGATTTACAATTTTATTTTTGTTGCGTACAGTGTCAAATTCTTCACAGTTAATACCGTTAAACGAGCGACAATGCCTTTGGAAAATAGTATCCCTCAGAATGTTGAATCATCACTTGCATTTATTTTGCTTTTTCTTCCCCTTCAAAGCAATTTATACTTTGAATTGTGTCTAATGAAACAATGCTTTAGGTTGCTGAAATAGATTTGGTAAGACATTTTATGATCTATACGGACCAGTATAGTTGTCTCAGTTAAACTTCTTTGTTTTATCGTCTTTCGTAACTGGAACCTTGGAAGCCAGTCTTCGTGCGTTCTTGTTACGATAGACTGAAGACTGTGAGTGGTTCTGATTTTATCAAAGTTGTATGTACTGTGGAAGTAATGTCAGGGTTTTGTAACTGTATAATTCAGTTGAAATGATGGTTCTTGACTGTTATTTTGTTAATTAATTCCTTCTTTTTTATACTTGATCGGTGCACTGGTTGTCTCGCGTAACTGGAAGATAGTGTTTTCACTCCCGGTCGGTTTCCTGGTTACGATCGCCAGTGCGCATTTTGAAATACTTGCCCTTAATGGAAATAATTTGATGTTTAGCTTATGCTATTGATCCTCCTCCCCACCAGTAAACAATGACGCAACTGAATACCTCAATCTGTTAAAATTTGTAGACATACTTTTAGTGATGAAGTTTATATCAAAGTCTAACGTAACCGGAAACGAAATTTACCCTGCTCAATGTTGTTATTACCAATACATAGGCTGTATTATTTATTCATTTTGTGCCTTTTTGACTCACATGCGAAGCAAAATTGAGTCTATGTACTGAGCCGTGTCGTCCGTCCGTCCGGGCGGGCGTCCGGGCGTCCGTCCAGGCGTCCGTAAAAAACTTAAACGTTGGATTTTTCTCGGAGACTATTAAGTCTATCAACACCAAATGTGGCATGATGGTGTATGATGACAAGGCCTCAAAAAACATACATAGTGACTTGACCTTGCTTCAAGGTCAAGGTCACAGGAGCCATAAATGTGGTCTCAAAAACAGTCATTTTTCACATTTTCCCAATTTTCTCCCACGTTATTAAGAATGGCGACCTTAGCTACAAGTGGTATATAGGTCAAAGCAAGCCCTATCTTTTGATACCAGTTTGGTTGACCTTGCTTCAAGGTCAAGGTCACAGGAGCTCTTCAAAGTTGGATTGTATACATATTTTGAAGTGACCTTGACCCTGAACTATGGAAGATAACTGTTTCAAACTGAATAATTATGTGGGGCACATGTTATACTTTCATCATGAGACACATTTGGTCACATATCATCAAGGTCAAGGTCACTTTGACCCTTATGAAATGTGACCAAAATGGGGTAGTGAACCACTAAAAGTGACTATATCTCATGGTAGAAAGTGCCAATAAGCACCATTGTGCTTCCTATGTCTTGAATTAACAGCTTTGTGTTGCATGACCTTGGATGACCTTGACCTTGGGTCAAGGTCACATGTATTATGGTAGGAAAAATGTGTAAAGCATTTCTTTGTGTATGATGTCATAGGTAGGTTTAGTTGTTTGACCTTGACCTTGAAGGTCACCTGAAGGTCAAGGTCATATAAAGGTCAAGGTCAAGCATGTGAGTCGTATGGGCTTTGCCCTTCTTGTTTCTTTTTTAATACAAGTTTGCATTGTATTATTGTGCCTACAGATAACGGGTCCGTGCCATGGCCTCAAGGTCCAGTTTGAGGGTTGCTTTGAAGAGGCACAAAGAAGATGAGGCAGATCACCGCCACCGCCAAGAAAGAAATCAAAATCTAATGCTGAAGCTCGTAGGGCGTACAAGGAAAAACTGAAGGAGGACCCCGAGAAATTCAACATGTATGTTGAAAAGCAAAGAGAACGTTGCAAGCAGTACCGAGCAAAATCTACCAAAGAGCAGAAAGCCCTCCAGCGTGAACAGTCCAGGCTGCGTATGCAAGCTATGCGTGCACGTATCAAAGAACAAGGGGGGCCCGCAACAAGAGCAACACAAGACGCAAAGAGAGCCAAGTGGAGGGAAGAAAAAAGGCAGCAAGCAGACAAGATCACACCTCAAAAGCGGCGGAGAATTAATGAGAGAAGGAGGGCAAAATATCAGGAGAAAAAAAGTGCCTCGGCCAAGCCACCAAGTGTGCCCACAAACAATGATGCACTTTCAAATGCAAGCAGCAAAGTTTGTATCCCCAGCACCCCAGCAGCTCAACGAAAAGCGCTTTCAAGAGCAAAGGCAGCCTTGCCGAAAAGTCCGACAAAATTTGCAAGAGTGTTGGTAGGTCTGCAGAAGAATGCATCGCCAAGAAAAAAAGCTGCACTGCAGGCAATAGGAATGACGTCACCTCATCTGGCGCAGCTGGGCATGCAGGTGGAGAGAATGGTGGCGCAACTAAAGAAAAGCCGGTCAAAATCCAGTAACCACACAAGACAAGTGCTGATGGCTGTCTATCGAGATGCTCAAAAGACAGGCTTCAACGCGCCCATGCCATTCACCCACAAGGCGCTCTGTCAGGCCACTTCAAGAAAGCTAAGGAAAGAGCGCAAGCTGCAGTCTGAAATTTCAGACTTCTATGCATCAGCTGCTACATCATTGCCTTCGAAGAAAGCTGTGAGCAAAAAAAGTGGCGTTGCTGCATCCGTACTGCAAAAACCCCTCCAGGAACTACATAGGGAGTTTGTAGAGAGCACTGGCAAATCTGTCAGCTTCTCCCACTTCGCATTTTGCCGCCCTGCCCATGTGCGGCCAGCACGGAGAAACTTTCTCAGACAGTGTCTCTGTGAATACTGTCAAAATGTCAGTCTGAAGATCACCGCTCTGAACCGCTTGGCTGCTCGCTTCAACAACGCTTGCCGCATTCGCCATGCATACCATGCTGTTGACCTCATCACCTGTGGCAGACAAGAAGGCAAGTGGCAGCACAGTTGCGTCATGCGAAACTGTGGGCAGTGTGACAGCAGCAAGCTTGACGAGCACCTGAGGGGCCTTCGGACTGAAGAGGAAGTGAAGTGGCAGAGATGGGAGAACAAGCCTGTTTCTGTCCATGGCAAGGAGGTAAGTTGGATTTTTTTTCTTCAAAGGCCTTGTCTTGTTTGTTATGGTAACAAGTGTTCCTTGTGACGGACATTTTTTGTCATTATTATGCTTTTGTTGTACAAGTTTTAAATTTTGATTTTTAATTATATGTTAAAATCCTTTTTGGTGCTGTTTCAGGTCATTCGGAAGGGATTTGTGGTGAAACAGGGAAACATCCAGGACCTGAAGAGAGAGCTGAAGGATGAAGTTGTCTTCCTGGCCGGTCACTTGTTCAGGTAATCATTTTTACTCACTCGCTTAGTCCCTTGGCTGATCTGGCCGTGGGGGGGATATGGGTATGATTAGAAGCAGTCTATTTGAGATTGTGAGCGGCTCGTCCATGGGGAGGGAGGTCATTGTCAGTCCACTCTTCTTCTGTTGGCCACGGAGACGCCCACCCTCCAGTAATCAATTTTGTGGCACCATAAAGATCTGACCATTTCTTTCACCATGTAGATACATATTTAGTTTCTTACCTTTAATACCATGTTCATGTTTGTTTGCAGGGCTGATTGGCAAAACCAACAGTTTCAACTGTGGAGACGAAACATCCCACGAGGCAGGGTCGTCATGGTGCTTGACTTCGCGGAGAATTTCACCTGTACATTTCAAGACGAAATCCAGGCAGCCCACTGGCATCATGAGCAGGTATTAACCCTCTGACATCCACACAGAATCCAAAAGTGCAAAACATTTAAAGCGTTAAGGGACAAAAAACCCAGAATCTGAACTTAACAAGGGGAACAATAAACCTGCAGTACTTTGTTAGAAGCATTGAACTGACAGTACTCTGAATCCTGTACACAAGTACTCAGCCGTTGCAGGTGTAGTGGGAGACAAATAGGGGGACCCCTCTGGTCGATTTGGGCAGCAGAGGGTTAAGCACTTTATTGCGCTACACTCTTGCCCTATATACATTGTAATGAGCAAAGAATCAAGACCAATATTATTAGCAAAGTCTTCAGTATAATAAATAGATTCAATTTTCTATGTTTGCAGGTCACTGTGCATCCCACTGTGTGCTACTACAGCTGTCCGGAGTGCCAGGAGCCAGTGACCGAATCTCTCATATTCATCAGTGATGATAGACAGCATGACCACCATGCCGTTTATCAGTTTGAAGTGCTGGCGCACCGCCACCTGCAGGATGTCCGCAACATCAACGTCACTCATATTGTGCAGTTCACAGATGGATGTGCTGCACAATACAAGTCCAAAGGCCCTTTCTATGACATCAGCTGCTCCCTCAAAGATTTTGCCTGTTCATTTGAGAGGCACTATTTCGGCTCTCGGCATGGCAAAGGCCCCTCGGATGGTGAGAGTGCGGTGGTCAAGAGTTCAGCGACCAGGGCCATCAAAGCTGGAACTGCAGTGATCTCTTCGCCCCAGGAACTCTTTGCATACTGCATTGACTCGCCCCTCAACAAGCAGCCTGAAGGTCCTGGATGTCATCACCACCTGCGCACTTTCTTCTTTGTGGCATCAGCAGACATCAACAGGGCAAGAGACAGCGCTGCTACACTTCCAGGCACCCGCAGCCTTCATGCTGTCAAACGTGTGGAGGAAAAAGCCCTCCTCACATGTCAGCTATCTTGCGCCTGCCCCCCTTGCCAGTCTGGCATTGGAGAGTGTGAAAAGCTTGACATTGTAGGCCCATGGGTAAAGAGAACTTTGAAATCTGCTGGCCCTGTCCGTGCACAACAGCTTGTCCATGAGGACCACCCCCTGGCCGACGGTCCTGTTCATGACCAACCCCGTGCCAACAGTCCTGTTGATCAACCCCCTGCCAACAGTCCTGTTGATGATCAACCCCCTGCTGACCAACCTCCTGCTGATACTGGTGCAGCTGTTGGAGATTTCTGCGTGGTGGCTGTTGGGGGAAGAAACCGCTCAGTGCGTTTTTATGCAAAGATCACAGAGATCGCTGGCGAAGAATTCAAAGTCACTTTCCTGGACAAGGTCAAAGGGAAAGAGACTGTCTACACCTGGGCAGACTCGGCATGGGTCACCGCAAACGACATTGTGGACAAAGTTGCTGCGCCGACCTTGCTCCCTGGCCGTGGCATTGCCTTCAGCTTTCATTGATTTGTTTCACACGCTATACAGGTATATATATACACCTCTCTTCTCTCTCTCTCTCTCTCTCTCTCTCTCTCTCTCTCTCTCTCTCTCTCTCTCTCTCTCTCTCTCTCTCCCTCTCTCACATCCATCCACCCACCACATCGCTCACAATTCCTCATTCCTCTCACCCAAAAGGTTGTCTAGAGCATGTGGGTTGAGACCTCCTTCCAGTGAACAAGTGCACAAGCACCATGAAGGTACATGGCATTGTCTTCAGCTTTGATTGATTGGTTTCATTTGTGTTAGTCTGATAGCATTTAATTACAAATTTTTTCCTCAGTTTTGTATCATGTGATTTTTTTAGTTTCTGGTGCAGCTGTTGGAGATTTCTGCGTGGTGGCTGTTGGGGAGAAGAAACCGCTCAGTGCGTTTTTATGCAAAGATCACAGAGATCGCTGGCGAAGAATTCAAAGTCACTTTCCTGGACAAGGTCAAAGGGAAAGAGACTGTCTACACCTGGGCAGACTCGGCATGGGTCACCGCAAACGACATTGTGGACAAAGTTGCTGCGCCGACCTTGCTCCCTGGCCGTGGCATTGCCTTCAGCTTTCATTGATTTGTTTCACACGCTATACAGGTATATATATATACCTCTCTTCTCTCTCTCTCTCTCTCTCTCTCTCTCTCTCTCCTCTCTCTCTCTCTCTCTCTCTCTCTCTCTCTCTCCCTCTCTCACATCCATCCACCCACCACATCGCTCACAATTCCTCATTCCTCTCACCCAAAAGGTTGTCTAGAGCATGTGGGTTGAGACCTCCTTCCAGTGAACAAGTGCACAAGCACCATGAAGGTACATGGCATTGTCTTCAGCTTTGATTGATTGGTTTCATTTGTGTTAGTCTGATAGCATTTAATTACAAATTTTTTCATCAGTTTTGTATCATGTGATTTTTAAAGTTTCTGCGTTACGCAAGACATATTTTACACCATGAAACGTAGGTAACTTATAGCTTAGAATTCCCTTGTTCCATGTTTTTATGTATTCAAGACATTCTTTATACATGTAGAAAGTGTGTTGGTTTTAAAGTAGAATCAAAACTGATCAGAAGAACGCAATTAAGATTTTTGTCGTTTGTTTGGTTTCCGTGTTACAATAGACATCACTTTTTCTTAAAATCAGAAATAGAATTTTTGTATTAGAATTTTTAATTTGTCTTTGTGCTAGTTAATTATATTCAGCAATACACATTATTTCACTGTATGGTTGCATTTTCTTTTTTTTCCTTTGAGGTTAGAAATAAACTTTTGTAAATGTTTACAGCATGATTTGGTACGTTCATGTTAAACATCATAGTACTGTATTAAAATATGTTGCATTGTCAAATTTTCTTGTGTATTTGCTGTTACTTAGTGAATGTTAAAAAGAATAAAATCATTTTGACAATTTTAAACAGGACATTTGTTGTTTATTCATTGTCATTTGGTTTCCATGTTACAATAGACATTTCGCCGACTGGGCGCATTCAACTGTCTGCCGCTTGAACACCAATCACAAACTTATCTTCATACTTAGGTTTTATTGTCACCCAAACACAGTTTTTTCATATGCAACACCAAAATAAGCATTTCAGCTCATTTTGTTTTTTACCACTCATGTCACACAATTGGTCCCAACTTTCTGGAAGGAGCCATTTTTAAGTAGACGCATGCGCAACACCGCGTAGAGCAGGCGACACACTGCGCCGGCGACAAGTGACCGCATAAGACAGTGTTTTCACTGGTTTCATTCCAAAAAACGATGCCGCATGTCACGTAAGGCGAGTGGCCGTAGGTTGAAGGTCAGTTTCATAGTAAAAACAATCCGTGCCGGCCCGAAGTGGCCGTATGGCCGAGGTGGCTGTTAAATTCAGGGGCCGCATCAGGCAGGTTTTACTGTACTTCAAACAGGCCAGTTTAAAGGGGGTTACATGAAGGACAACTATATCTTATATTATAGAATATATGGCAGTATATTATTTACATTTCTAAGTGTACTAAAAGCACCTACACCCACCTATCCTCACAAAACCCATCAGGTATCAAATGCCAAAACGCACACGTGCACACACACACACACACACACACACACACACACACACACACACACACACACACACACACACACACACACACACACACACACACATATACACACTCTGCCCCCCTCTCCCTCTCTCTCTCTAATTCTTATCTCATTCCATCACACCTGATTTAAAATAGAAATTGCTTTAGGGATAAATGAGTTTTTCATTCGGGTGGTC
>JAWQFJ010002126.1:53488-62854 GCA_034096865.1 Theodoxus fluviatilis | reverse complement strand
GATGACCAACCCCCTGCCAACAGTCCTGTAGATGACCAACCCCCTGCCAACAGTCCTGTAGATGACCAACCCCCTGCCAACAGTCCTGTAGATGACCAACCCCCTGCCAACAGTCCTGTAGATGACCAACCCCCTGCCAACAGTCCTGTTGATGACCAACCCCCTGCCAACAGTCCTGTTGATGACCAACCCCCTGCTGATTCTGGTGCAGCTGTTGGAGATTTCTGCGTGGTGGCTGTTGGGGGAAGAAACAGATCTGTGTATTTTTATGCGAAGATCACAGAGATCGCTGGCGAGGAGTTCAAAGTCTCTTTCCTGGACAAGGTCAAAGGGAAAGAGACTGTCTACACCTGGGCGAACTCGGCATGGGTCACTGCAAAGGACATTGTGGACAAAGTTGCTGCGCCGACCTTGCTCCCTGGCCATGGCATTGCCTTCAGCTTTGATTGATTTGTTTCACGTGGCATTGCCTTTAGCTTTGATTTGTTTCACGTGGCATTGTCTTCAGCTTTGATTTGTTTCACGTGGCATTGCCTTTAGCTTTGATTTGTTTCACGTGGCATTGTCTTCAGCTTTGATTTGTTTCACGTGGCATTGTCTTCAGCTTTGATTTGTTTCACGTGGCATTGTCTTCAGCTTTGATTGATTTGTTTCACGTGGCATTGCCTTCAGCTTTGATTGATTTGTTTCACGTGGCATTGTCTTCAGCTTCTATTAATTTGCTTCATTTGTGTGTTTTAGTCTGATAGCATTTCATTACCAATTTTTTTCTCAGTTTTGTATCATGTGATTTTTTTTGTTTCTGCGTTACGCGAGACATATTTTACACCATGAAACGTAGGTAACTTATAGCTTAGAATTCCCTTGTTCCATGTTTTTATGTATTCAAGACATTCTTTATACATGTAGAAAGTGTGTTGGTTTTAATGTAGAATCAAAACTGATCAGAAGAACGCAATTAAGATTTTTGTCGTTTGTTTGGTTTCCGTGTTACGACAGACATCACTTTATATTTAAAAAATCAGAAATAGAATTATTGTATTATAATTTTTAATTTGTCTTTGTGCTCGGTAATTATATTCAGCAATACACATTATTTCACTGTATGGTTGCATTTTCTTTTTTTTTCCTTTGAGGTTAGAAAAAAACTTTTGTAAATGTTTATGGCATGATTTGGTACGTTCAAGTTAAACATCATAGTACTGTATTAAATATGTTGCATTGTCAAATTGTCTTGTGTATTTGCTGTTATTTAGTGAATGTTAAACAGAATTGAATCATTTTGACAATTTTTAACAGGACATTTGTTGTTTATTTATTGTCATTTGGTTTCCATGTTACAATAGACATTTCGCCGACTGGGCGCATTCAACTATCTGCCGCTTGAACACCAATCACAAACTTATCTTCATATTTAGGTTTTATTATCACTCAAACTCAGTTTTTTCATATGCAACACAAAAATAAGCATTTCAGCTAATTTGATTTTTTACCACTCGTCACGCAATTGGTACCAGCTTTCTGGAAGGAGCCGTGTGTGTGTGTCAGTCAGAGTGTATGTTTGTAGGAAGTGTTGGTTGTGCGTATATGTGTGTTCGTAGTGTGTGTGTGTGTGGTGTGTGTGTGTGATTGTATGTGCATGTGTTTGTGTGTGCATGTGTGTTTGTGTGGTAGTAAGTATGTGTTTTTGTGTAGGAGTGTGTATGCATGTGTGTAAAAAGCGTGTTTGTGAAGTGTGTGTGTATGTTTGGAGTGTATGTGTTCATCTCGTGTGTGTGCATGCACATGCTTGCCACGGCTGTCCAAACGGGCTGGAAATCGTGCTGTTTAGATTCTCACTCACCACAGTCCCCCTGTGGGTTCGGGGTAAGAATTGACCCACCTCGTCTCCCTACACGATTTGTAAGAGGTGAATACCTAGAGACACCGTGACTTGATTAGCGTTTACTCTAAACTGTTCAAGGGATTTTCGTGCTAAATGGCCTTACATAGCCTACAAAGGCTGATAGGCTGTAAAACACTATCCATCCATCCCTCCCTCACCACAGACTGAACCCGCTGACCCTAGTGGCGACAGCCTTATCAGGGCCTAGCAAGAGCCTGCTGGTATCACATTGCCCTCTTTATCTCAGTATTTTGAAGAGCGCAGACCAGAAAATATGCTGTTTTCTCCAGAAGATATTTCAGCAAAAGAAATTTTCTTTGCAAAACGAGTTGGATTTCCTTGTTAATAGATCATTAGAATGTGGTGTAGAAATAACAAGACTGAAGAATTTGTGTGGACTGATTGCTGAGCCAGATTCTGAGAGAATGGAAACAATCGGCGTTCACTCCAAAGATGAGCATGAGGAACGCTTACGTTACTTGTGCAGAGTTCGTGGTGGAAGTGTAAAGAGAAAAAAAGACAACAGAAAAGTGAAGCTGTGTGCAACCTACAAGAGCGATTTGCTGAACTCTCTAGACCTGGACATCAGTGAGGATGTGATGGGAAAACATTCCCCATTCATTTGCTTGAACTGCTACATTCGAATGAACTGTTTGAAACGAAATTCGGACAAGTCATCACGAACCTACACTTCAGGTGTAGAGCTCATTAAAAACAGTCAGTCTGTGTGGACTCTATTTGATGACAGAACCTGCCTTTCAGACTGCACTCTGTGTGTGCTCTACAACCAGCAGTTCAAATCTGGGAGACCAGTCAAACCTGTCAAAGGAGTGAGAAAGAAGAGACAGACAGTAACAGATCATCATCAGAGCTAGACTGGATTGACAGAATTGGCATTTCAACCCTCTCTAGCTTCAACCTCTGTGAAAGGAACAGCCAGTGCATCATGATCAAGGAACTTTGCAGATGCTGCTACTTCACCCATGGGAATGAAACTGCGAATGCCTGGTGAGATAAGCTTCCCTCTGACCAAAGACGAAGAGAAATACCACACTCATCTGGCAAAAATGAAGCCGGGCAACTCCAGAGACAAAGACACAATGAAGTGCGTGACGGGAGGACAGCCCTTGGTTTTCAAGAAGGTCATTGTTCCGCGAAAATCATCGACCTTTGCTCAATCGCCATTGGAAAAAAATGGGACAGGAAAATGAAATAGCTGCATCAAATGGTATCTGGGGGAGAGATGGAAAGTGTGGCTGCCCTGAAATGGCAAGCTACCAAAATCAACAGGATTCCACAAAAGACACGGCAGAGAATATTGGAGATGGGCGTGGAAATGTCCGATTCACAACCACATTTAAACTTTCGCCATGGACACCCATAATTTTTCCTTATAATGTGTCATGCATCAATGGAAAGAGCAATATATGCACGTGATGAAGGGCTTACTTTCATAGCTGAAGAATTTTTCTCGTTTGTAAGAGGCAGGCTCAACAGGTACATCCCATCTGACATGATCATATCTTAATTTGTCAGGACTGCAAAACTTGTCACGCACAAATGTTCATAGTTCAAAGGTTTATGTCGCACCACAGTGTTGTTGGTGTAATAACACATTGATTCTGAAATATTATCCAAATTGTTTGAGGCATTATTGGAATTTTACAGATGAAAAGAAAACATTCAAAATACTTCACACCAGGGTAAGCATTTTTCACATGTAAACTCTCCATCCGGCAAATGTGGCGGGTGTTTAACTGTCCAAATGAAGATTTTTCATCGGGCGTAATAGTGGCATGTTTCATGTTAATGGAAAGAGCAAGAACTGATCTTTAATGCCAATTCATGAGACACTTTCAATAACCATCCCCAGCAAAGAAATCTTGTTATGTTGTGTATGACTACCAAACGACAGTGAACAGGCAGCAGGGTAACCTGATACCTCACCTGCTGCCAGCCTCCGGCTGTCAAGGGGAGAATAATTGGGTTCAAGTCCAGTCAGGCAAACTAAACAGCCATGTTGCATGTATTGATTTCATTGTGGAAGTTCCAATATATGTGCATGTAGTTTGTGTGCATGTGTGTGTGTGAGAAAGGGGAAGAGACTGTGTGTGTGTTTGTCTACAGTAGTTGGATGGGCATTAAACAGTTCCAAGTTAGAGCCCAACAGGTTTTTAGATAAACCAATTATGTTTTGGGGCCGTATGCAAGAAAAATGAATAGAGTAATATATTCCTGAATGGAGGTATTCAAGAATAAAGTGCCAGTGATTTGTATGCAGGAAAACTGAATAGCTCTATTCTGGCTGGTTATTCGTAGAAATAAGGCCAGAATAGAGCTGTTCAGTTTTCCTGCATACAAATCACTGGCACTTTATTCTTGAATACCTCCATTCAGGAATAAATTACTCTATTCATTTTTCTTGCATACGACCCCAGGACTCTTCTATCATAGGGCATTAATTACAGCCCAAAATTGTTCTTGCAATGCAGGAGGACAGGAAGGTGATAGCCCCGATCAGCGACTCCCCCAAACCCCCACCCCGCCGTGTCACCATGACCTTCCCCGTCCTCAACAACGCCGCCTGTGTGGTCTTCGCCCTCTTTGGGGCCAGCAAGGCAGGCATCGTGCAGGTAGGCACTCACTGGCATGCTTCCGGTGTCACTCACACTGGCATGCTTCCTGTGTCACTCACACTGACACTCTTCCAGTGTCACTCTCTCACACTGGCATGCTTCCAGTGTCACTCTCACTCACACTGGCATGCTTCCAGTGTCACTCTCACTCACACTGGCATGCTTCCAGTGTCACTCTCACTCACACTGGCATGCTTCCAGTGTCACTCACACGCTTCCAGTGTCACTAACATTGGCCTGCTTTCTTTGTCACTCTCACTCACACTGGCATGCTTCCAGTGTCACACACACTGGCATGCTTTCTTTGTCACTCACACTGGCATGCTTCCTGTGTCACTCTCACTCACACTGGCATGCTTCCTGTGTCACTATGTTCCATGCTTTCACCACTACATGTGAGCACACATAAATCACTTACTCATGTACTCTGGTATGGGTGCACAGAAGTGGCTAAAAGGAGATCCAGTGGTGTAAATGTAATAGTCTCTCTTAAATAAAATTGATGTTGTAGCACAATTGCTCGGATGAGTAAACTATAGTCATTCCAGTATGAAAAATATATATTATAATAATAAGAAGAAGAAAACAAAAGCTTGAAGCCAAAATGCACTTGTTGGAGATTAAGCTGGACGTAGATGTTGCGGTTGTTGGCTCCGAGAGTCCTGCAGTCTCACTGCTTGCTTCTGTCTGCCTGGCAGCAAGTCATGGAGGGGCTGACGGAGGAACCGCTGCCGGCGCGCCGCGTGTCCCCCACCACGGGCCGCCTGCTGTGGCTGCTGGACAAGGCTGCCGCTGGCACCACCACCTTTCCTGCCAAGTTCTAGTCCACAGTGCAGGTCACTGCGCCCTCCATACCTGGGGCTGCCGGGAACGGCTTGCAGTAGAACAGGTCCCTACCACTAGACTGTATGACTTGCTTCTGTAGGGTTTTACATGGGTTGCATGTGGTGTGTTTATTGTAACACATTTTCAGTTGTGTTGTTAAGGGTATTCATGCATAATAATAATAATAATAATTTATTATATTTATAATGCGCCTTATCCAGTGGTTCTAAGCGCACTTAGGCCTCGGTTTATTAAGGTCTCATCCGAAGGACCTGGGGAGAGGCCCTGAGTTCCATTTTCATTATTTATATGCAACAAACAAATTCTACACTCAAATCACATACTGGTACCTGATCAAACGTCCTCCAAATGTTTGTGGATCAAAGGAGTTGGTCTTTATTTACCATCTTTTTATTTACAAATTAATTAACACAAGGGTGTACTGTCTTGGAGGAATAAAGCACATCAACAGCAAGAAACGTGTTTTGTTGTTCATCAGTGAAACTTCACTTCCATTGACAACTTGCACTTGTCCTTGATGCCACTGACTGCTACAGCTGCAGAGACTAGTGGTCCGCAGACAACTGTACTCACTTTCTCTCAGACCAAGCATTTCGCAATCAGTGAGATCTTGACACAGACCAAACGTTTCACCATGAAGGGTAAAGACACCTCGAACTGACGGGGAAGTTCCAGACAGACACAACAGCAGCACAGCCGTGTTCCTGTCTGTGGAGGCCCACCCAGACTCGGCGACAGAGAATCCGGGCAGCTTTGGATGTCTGCATGTAGCTTTGATGCATGAATGTGCACAAACTGAGTACTGGACAAACCTCGTACTGACAACTACTGAACTGACGGTGCTTATCCAAGAAGCCCTACCAGAGCCCCACCTCAGGATGGCCTGGCCAGGCGGTAATGGTAAGGTTTGGCACTGTCCACTGTGTGCCAGAGTCCCACCTCAGGATGACCTGGCCTAGCCAGGCGGTAATGGTAAGACTGGCACTGTCCACTGTGTGCCAGAGCCCCACCTCAGGATGGCCTGGCCAGGCGGTAATGGTAAGGTTTGGCACTGTCCACTGTGTGCCAGAGCCTCACCTCAGGATGGCCTGGCCAGGCGGTAATGGTAAGGTTTGGCACTGTCCACTGTGTGCCAGAGTCCCACCTCAGGATGGCCTGGCCTGGCCAGGCAGTAATAGTAAGACTGGCACTGTCCACTGTGTACCAGAGCCCCACCTCAGGATGGCCTGGCCAGGCGGTAATGGTAAGACTGGCACTGTCCACTGTGTACCAGAGCCCCACCTCAGGATGGCCTGGCCAGGCGGTAATGGTAAGACTGGCACTGTCCACTGTGTACCAGAGCCCCACCTCAGGATGGCCTGGCCAGGCGGTAATGGTAAGACTGGCACTGTCCACTGTGTACCAGAGCCCCACCTCAGGATGGCCTGGCCAGGCGGTAGAGGCCGCCGCTGTAGACCAGCTTCTGCTCCTTGACCTTCCTGTCCAGGAAGTGGCGCAGCTCCTGCAGGCTGCACTCGCCGGCGGTGGGCCCCTGCATGGCAAACATGCGCAGCATGGTGTGGATTCGCTCCAGCGGCAGGCAGTCCAGGTTGGTCAGCATGCCCACGATGTACGTCCAGAACATCTGGCAAGCAGCAGTCAGTTGATAAGAACATTTCACACATACTGACAAGTATGTACATCCACTATGAGGTGCAAACATGCAATAATGTTACATCATGCAAGCAATGAGCATATGCACTCTATTCATCCTCCTTAAATGTTCTAATCCAGTATATATATCAATCTATACATATACATGTATATTTTGGATATCCTTGCAGTTTGATCCAGCACAGCAATGTAAGAACACAGCTTGTACATCGCTACATACAGAATACTGTGAGAGCATGACTACAATACATGGTTAGATCTGATCAGGAGCTCTGGCTTCGGTTTCAAGCCGGCTTTCCTGCCTTCTCCAGCAGGCGGGTTCAGCCTCTCATTCACACTGCAGCCAGCCTCTCATTCACACTGCAGCCAGCCTCTCTCTCATTCACACAAACATGACCTGCAACCAGCCTCTCATTCACACTGCTACCAGCCTCTCTCTCATTCACACAAACATGACCTGCAACCAGCCTTTCATTCACACTGCAGCCAGCCTCTCTCTCATTCACACAAACATGACCTGCAACCAACCTCTCATTCACACTGCTACCAGCCTCTCTCTCATTCACACAAACATGAACTGCAACCAGCCTCTCATTCACACTGCTACCAGCCTCTCATTCACTTAAACACGAACTGCAACCAGCCTCTCTCTCTCATTCACACAAACATGACCTGCAACCAACCTCTCATTCACACAAACATGACCTGCAACCAACCTCTCATTCACACAAACATGAACTGCAACCAACCTCTCATTCACACAAACATGACCTGCAACCAGTTTCTCATTCACACAAACATGAACTGCAACCACCTCCTCATTCACACAAACATGACCTGCAACCACCCCCTCATTCACACAAACATGAAATGCAACCAACCTCTCATTCACACAAACATGACCTGCAACCAGTTTCTCATTCACACAAACATGAACTGCAACCACCTCCTCATTCACACTGCAGCCAGCCTCTCTCTCATTCACACGAACATGACCTGCAACCAGCCTCTCATTCACACTGCTACCAGCCTCTCTCTCATTCACACAAACATGAACTGCAACCAGCCTCTCATTCACACTGCTACCAGCCTCTCTCTCATTCACACAAACATGAACTGCAACCAGCCTCTCATTCACACTGCTACCAGCCTCTCATTCACTTAAACATGAACTGCAACCAGCCTCTCTCTCTCATTCACACAAACATGACCTGCAACCAACCTCTCATTCACACAAACATGACCTGCAACCAACCTCTCATTCACACAAACATGACCTGCAACCAACCTCTCATTCACACAAACATGACCTGCAACCAGTTTCTCATTCACACAAACATGAACTGCAACCACCTCCTCATTCACACAAACATGACCTGCAACCACCCCCTCATTCACACAAACATGAAATGCAACCAACCTCTCATTCACACAAACATGACCTGCAACCAGTTTCTCATTCACACAAACATGAACTGCAACCACCTCCTCATTCACACAAACATGACCTGCAACCACCCCCTCATTCACACAAACATGAAATGCAACCAACCTCTCATTCACACAAACATGACCTGCAGCCAGTTTCTCATTAACACAAACATGAACTGCAACCAGTTTCTCATTCACACAATCATGAACTGCAACCAGCTCCTCATTCACAAACATGACCTGCAACCAACCTCTCATTCACACTGCAACCAGCCTCTCTCTCTCATTCACATAAACATGACCTGCAATCAGTTTCTCATTCACATAAACATGACCTGCAACCAGTTTCTCATTCACACTAACATGAACTGCAACCAGTTTCTCATTCAGACAAACATGAACTGCAACCATTCCCACCCCTTTCCCTAACCCCTTAGCTCTTGTCACACTTCCCTCCCTCCCTTCATCCTTCTCCACGTCCTCCCCACAGGCCCCCATCTCAACCTCACCCCCCCACCCCCACCCCTCCACCTACCTGCAATTCCTCTTCACGCTGCTCCTGGGCGGAGGCCATGACAGACTCGGCCTCTTCCTCCTCGCCATGCAGGTCGGGCGGTGGGCGCGCGGCATGCTCCTCCACCAGCACGAAGCAGTCGGGCACGTCTTCCCGCAGCAGCCCCTGGCTCTGCCAGAAGGTGATCTTCCTCCGCAGTGCCGAGGCCGACATCTGCAGTTTGACACTCAGCTCCTCCACCGTCCACCGCGCTGCAAATGCAGGGTGATATTGACTGTACTGGTGTGGTGATATTGACTGTACTGGTGTGGTGATATTGACTGTACTGGTGTGGTGATATTGACTGTACTGGTGTGGTGATATTGACTGTACTGGTGTGGTGATATTGACTGTACTGGTGT
>JAWQFJ010002126.1:35988-48488 GCA_034096865.1 Theodoxus fluviatilis | reverse complement strand
GGTCTGCGTGTCTCCCTGTGATCTGCGTGTCTCCCTGTGGTCTGCGTGTCTCCCTGTGGTCTGCGTGTCTCCCTGTGATCTGTGTGTCTCCCTGTGGTCTGCGTGTCTCCCTGTGATCTGTGTGTCTCCCTGTGATCTGCGTGTCTCCCTGTGGTCTGCGTGTCTCCCTGTGATATGCGTGTTTCCTTGTGATATGTGTGTCTCCCTGTGATCTGCGTGTCTCCCTGTGATCTGCGTGTCTCCCTGTGATCTGCGTGTCTCCCTGTGATCTGTGTGTCTCCCAGTGATCTGTGTGTCTCCCTGTGATCTGCGTGTCTCCCTGTGATCTGTGGGTCTCCCTGTGATCTGCATGTCTCCCTGTGATCTGCGTGTCTCCCTGTGATCTGCGTGTCTCCCTGTGATCTGCGTGTCTCCCTGTGATCTGTGTGTCTCCCTGTGGTCTGCGTGTCTCCCTGTGGTCTGCGGGTCTCCCTGTGATCTGCGTGTCTCCCTGTGATCTGCGTGTCTCCCTGTGATCTGCGTGTCTCCCTGTGATCTGCGTGTCTCCCTGTGATCTGCGTGTCTCCCTGTGATCTGCGTGTCTCCCTGTGATCTGCGTGTCTCCCTGTGATCTGCGTGTCTCCCTGTGGTCTGCGGGTCTCCCTGTGATCTGCATGTCTCCCTGTGATCTGTGTGTCTCCCTGTGGTCTGCGTGTCTCCCTAAGATCTGCGTGTCTCCCTGTGATCTGTGTGTCTCCCTGTGGTCTGCGTGTCTCCCTGTGATCTGTGTGTCTCCCTGTGGTCTGTGGGTCTCCCTGTGGTCTGTGTGTCTCCCTGTGGTCTGTGTGTCTCCCTGTGGTCTGCGGGTCTCCCTGTGATCTGTGTGTCTCCCTGTGATCTATGGGTCTCCCTGTGGTCTGTGTGTCTCCCTGGGGTCTGTGTGTCTCCCTGGAGTCTGTGTGTCTCCCTGCGGTCTGCGGGTCTCCCTGTGATCTGTGTGTCTCCCTGTGATCTGCGTGTCTCCCTGTGATCTGCGTGTCTCCCTGTGATCTGCGTGTCTCCCTGTGATCTGTGTGTCTCCCTGTGATCTGTGTCTCCCTGTGATCTGTGTCTCCCTGTGATCTGTGTGTCTCCCTGTGATCTGTGTGTCTCCCTGTGATCTGTGTCTCCCTGTGATCTGTGTGTCTCCCTGTGATCTGTGTCTCCCTGTGATCTGTGTGTCTCCCTGTGATCTGTGTGTCTCCCTGTGATCTGTGTCTCCCTGTGATCTGTGTGTCTCCCTGTGATCTGTGTCTCCCTGTGATCTGCATGTCTCCCTGTGATATGCTGTCATCAAAGATGCTGGGACATTGCAGTGCATCATCTTTCTGCTGTGAAGTGTAGCAGTAAATAAGTCCAATCCCAGCAGGAGCTATGCACTCCAAACCGACACTACAACTTGCAGTCAATTAATTATATGTTCAAATAGCTCAACAGATTTCTTTGATAACATTAGGACAGTTGATTGGGTTGTGTAATTTTTTTTTACTTGCCTCTTTGGAGGCATCAGATCAAACAGTTTTTTCTTTTGACTCAATAGTAGTTCAACCTGGGAGTGTAACACATCTTGCTGTGAGTGGGTGTGGATATCCGAGGTAAAACTGGGAGTGCAACACACCTTGCTGTGAGTGGGTGTGGGCATCCGAGGTAAAACTGGGAGTGTAACACATCTTGCTGTGAGTGTGTGTGGATATCCAAGGTAAAACTGGGAGTGGAACACACCTTGCTGTGAGTGGGTGTGGATATCCGAGGTAAAACTGGGAGTGGAACACATCTTGCTGTGAGTGGGTGTGGGCATCCAAGGTAAAACTGGGAGTGTAACACATCTTGCTGTGAGTGGGTGTGGATATCCAAGGTAAAACTGGGAGTGGAACACACCTTGATGTGAGTGGGTGTGGATATCCGAGGTAAAACTGGGAGTGTAACACATCTTGCTGTGAGTGGGTGTGGGCATCCTAGGTAAAACTGGGAGTGGAACACACCTTGATGTGAGTGGGTGTGGGCATCCGAGGTAAAACTGGGAGTGGAACACACCTTGCTGTGAGTGGGTGTGGGCATCCGAGGTAAAACTGGGTACCTAAGAGGGCGGTGAGGGAACTCCGTGGTGAAATTAACCCTTGTAACCCGCTGTGCACCAGCACTGTGTTGGAAACTCCACAGGAACTGGAAATAGACAGTGCTGGGGCCTGACTACGCATAGACAGTGCTGGGGCCTGACTACGCATAGACAGTGCTGGGGCCTGACTACGCATAGACAGTGCTGGGGCCTGACTACGCATAGACAGTGCTGGGGCCTGACTACGCATAGACAGTGCTGGGGCCTGACTACGCATAGACAGTGCTGGGGCCTGACTACGCATAGACAGTGCTGGGGCCTGACTACGCAAGTTGTTTATGTCTGTCCCTGTGTTTGTCATCAGGTGAGGAGTGATCAAGGGGCCCTATGCTTGGGCGTAAAGTATCAAGCTGTTTGAACCACATGCAGATGGTGAGTCTCCACATACAGCCATTTCCTTTGCATGAGAGACTGCTGTTGACCTGTTCCTACCTCACACACGCATGCACCCTCTAGCCGGCAGCCTGCCCACTGCCCGCTCAGCTGAGAATGCCTACCTTAGGTACTTGCGCACTGGCTCACACACCAAGTCCAGGATGACCCCTGCAGGGTCAAGGACACGCAAGGCACGGATGGCGGAGATGTAGGCTGTCAGGATGTCGGCCGTGTTCACTCCTGCACAGTGAAGAAAACAATAAAGACTCTTCAAGTCTAATCAGCCATCATATCATTGCAAGAAATGGAAAATATTATTATCATAACAACTACCGCCACCACCACCACTACTTAAGTGTATCTGGGGATTCTTGGTTCTGCGTGAAACAATTTTTGGGTCTACCAAACAAGTATTAAAAAATTAAAAATTCCTTTCTTGCATCACTAGTATAGCTATGCTTTGGTTCTGTTCTATATTTCCTTACATCATGCCATTTCTGTGATAATTTCCAGATTTTCATATAATAAAAAAATCACATTAATTTTCCTATGGAGCAAGAAAGATCATCACAGCGTTTCACATTAGGCACAGCTGCGTGTCCCTGAAGCACTGATTGACCTGGAAAATTACACACCGTACTCCACGGGAGCACGAACTAAAGTTCACCAACTTGATACCTAAATTTCCGTGCTACAACACAATTTATTGGTCATGACCTTCGGAAGATCTGTGGTAACCCTTTGTGCTTTACTGCAGAGGGTCCCTAAACCCTCTTTGAAATAAGTTGTGCTGAGCAGTGCCTGGATGCACAAGTGGGCACCTGACACTGACCAGGGTGCAGCAGCCGTGTTTCCAGGGCGTTTCTGAGCAAGTCCACCAACTGGGAGCGAAGGTCCGTTTTCTCCAGGCACACCTTCAGGTCCAGGATGGCGGGCTGGGACTCGGGGAACTCGATGATGATGGTGAACAGCTGGGAAATCAGCGTCTGAGCGTAGCGCTCGTACAGGAAGTGCAGCAGGCGGTCGCGGAACGCGGAGATGCTCTCCTGCCCCTCCTGGCAGCCGGCCTGCCCCCCGTACACCAGCTGCAGCCATCCCAGCACCTTGGTGTCCAGCCACTGGGGCAAGCAAAGCAAGCATGACCCCAAGGATCTGGCCAGAGGAGAGGGAATCACAGGTTTCACGAAGGATAACATAATTCAGGTGCAATGAAAGGAAAAAGGGATTTTCATCCACATCTACCCCTTTCTAAGGTCTTGCCATGGCAAATGCCAGCATTACACCCTGACTGCCTTTCCCCACCCCATGCTGCCTTTCCCCACCCCATGCTGCCTTTCTCCACCCCATGCTGCCTTTCTCCACTCCATGCTGCCTTTCTCCACCCCATGCTGCCTTTCTCCACCCCATGCTGCCTTCCCCCCCCCATGCTGCCTTTCCCCACTCCATGCTGCCTTTCTCCACCCCATGCTGCCTTTCCCCACCCCATGCTGCCTTTCCCCACCCCATACTGCCTTTCTCCACTCCAAGCTGCCTTTCTCCACCCCATGCTGCCTTTCCCCACCCCATGCTGCCTTTCTCCACTCCATGCTGCCTTTCCCCACCCCATGCTGCCTTTCCCCACCCCATGCTGCCTTTCTCCACCCCATGCCCCACCCCATGCTGCCTTTCCCACCCCATGCTGCCTTTCCCCACCCCATGCTGCCTTTCTCCACCCCATGCTGCCTTTCCCCACCCCATGCTGCCTTTCTCCACCCCATGCTGCCTTTCCCCACTCCATGCTGCCTTTCTCCACCCCATGCTGCCTTTCCCCACCCCATGCTGCCTTTCCCCACTCCATGCTGCCTTTCTCCACCCCATGCTGCCTTTCCCCACCCCATGCTGCCTTTCTCCACTCCATGCTGCCTTTCTCCACCCCATGCTGCCTTTCCCCACTCCATGCTGCCTTTCTCCACCCCATGCTGCCTTTCTCCACTCCATGCTGCCTTTCTCCACTCCATGCTGCCTTTCCCCACTCCATGCTGCCTTTCTCCACTCCATGCTGCCTTTCTCCACCCCATGCTGCCTTTCCCCACTCCATGCTGCCTTTCTCCACCCCATGCTGCCTTTCCCCACCCCATGCTGCCTTTCTCCACCCCATGCTGCCTTTCTCCACTCCATGCTGCCTTTCTCCACCCCATGCTGCCTTTCCCCACCCCATGCTGCCTTTCTCCACCCCATGCTGCCTTTCTCCACCCCATGCTGCCTTTCTCCACCCCATGCTGCCTTTCTCCACCCCATGCTGCCTTTCTCCACCCCATGCTGCCTTTCCCCACCCCATGCTGCCTTTCCCCACCCCATGCTGCCTTTCCTACACAGACTCAGGTATCAACAAAACCGCTGCTCCCCCCTTTCCTGTTTCACAGTTCACAGTAATTTATTGCACCAAGTGACATCATTTAAAAAACGAGCACGAGGAAAACTAAGTGATGAAGGCTAAAAGAAACAAAACAAAAAGCCAAACACACGCATCGCTTACACACCCTAACACGCCGTTAATGCAAAAAACATGGACATTTCCCGATGTACCTCACTCACGACACACACGCAGCTGCACACAGACAAGAGATAAGACTACACCTGAAACCAAAAGGGTTAACTGGTAAATGGGGCAATATACAATGAACAGTTAAAGTTACTATTTAAGAACTGTTGACAAAAGAGGAACAAACTAAGATGATACACCCACCCACCCACCCCCCTTTTAAGTGGCAATAAATAGTACATATATATGAACAGAGACAAAACCACTAAGACGTACCCCCCCACCCCCCGTCACCCCACAAAAGAATACAGTAGAACAATACAAAAAACAGTGAAAGCTACAAGAAGACCAACCCTCTTATTCTACCTCTTATTCTGAGTTCATCAGTCATGTGGCAGTCTCGTGACAGTCAAGTGGCAGTCACGTGACAGCCAAGTGGCAGTCATGTGACAGTCATGTGTCAGTCATGTGACAGTCAAGTGGCAGTCTTGTGACAGTCAAGTGGCAGTCATGTGACAGTCAAGTGGCAGTCATGTGTCAGTCATGTGAGAGTCAAGTGTCAGTCATGTGTCAGTCAAGTGGCAGTCATGTGACAGTCAAAGAGCAGAGTTGCCTGTCATACTCCAAACTTTTGCCAAACTCAGATCAACTCAGTTCATTTCTTTTCTGTTTGTTAAGTATGTGTTCTGATGTATCGCCTTATATTTGGTAGCACCCTATGTATGATTGAAACTTCTTTTATTATTTATTTAGGGGGTGCGCCTTATATTCGGTAGCGCCTTGTAGTCCGAAAATTACGGTATGATGCATTAGGGTTGCTTCTGAAAAACTGGCCTAAGATGTAGCTGGGTGTAGCTCTCACCTGTTCCATGGTGGACAGGTAGGAGCTGTCGTAGCTGCCGTGACACAGACGGTCGATGTAGCTCTGGATCTGTTGGTGGACAATGCTGGTCACCGCGGCACCTGACACCCTCTCCAGCACGCCCATCTCCGCCCTGCAGTCAGCCAGTGGTCAGATTCAGTGTGTGTGTGTTTGTATACATGAGTTTATGTGTGTGTATTTGTGTGTGTGTGTGTGTGTGACTGTGTGTGTGTGTGTGTGTGTGTGTGTGTGTGTGTGTGTGTGTGTGTGTGTGTGTGTGTGTGTGTGTGTGTGTGTGTGTGATATTGTGTGTATGTGTGTGTGTGTGTATGTGTGTGTGTGCATGTCCATCCATGTGTGCATATGTCGTGCCGAATTTGTGACCGATTTCGTGTAATCAGCAGCTTTATTGCTCATTTCACGTAATCGGCAAAACGTTGCCTAATTCACGAAATAGGCAGCGAACTGCCGAAAATGTGTAACGCACTCAAAAAGTATGCCCAATTCACGAAATAGGCTGCCGATTTCGTGAAATAGGCAGCTGATTACGCGAAACAGGCTACTCAGATCAGTGTATAGTGCAGCAACCAACAATCAAAAAAAGCATGCACAACGAACAAATCGAAATGGAATTTCTAATTCGAACAATCAGTTTCATATCTTGCCGATTTCGTGTAATGGGCAGACATTGCCTGTTTCGCGTAATCAGCTGCCTATTTCACGAAATCGGCAGCCTATTTCGTGAATTGGGCAAAGTTTTGAGTGCGTTACACATTTTCGGCAGTTCGCTGCCTATTACGTGAATTAGGCAACGTTTTGCCGATTACGTGAAATGAGCAATAAAGCTGCTGATTACACGAAATCGGCAATTTCACAAATTCGGCACGACACATACATATCAATAATAACAAGAAGGGCAAAGCCCATACGACTCACATGCTTGACCTTGACCTTTACATGGCCTTGACCTTCAGGTGACCTTCAAGGTCAAGGTCAAACAACTAAACCTACCAATGACATCATACACTAAGAAATGCTTTACACATTTTTCCTACCAAAATACATGTGACCTTGACCCAAGGTCAAGGTCATCCAAGGTCATGCAACACAAAGCTGTTAATTCAAGGCATAGGAAGCACAATGGTGCTTATTGGCACTTTCTACCATGAGATATAGTCACTTTTAGTGTGTCACTACCCCATTTTGGTCACATTTCATAAGGGTCAAAGTGACCTTGACCTTGATGATATGTAAACAAATGTGTCTCATGATGAAAGTATAACATGTGCCCCACATAATTATTAAGTTTGAAACAGTTATCTTCCATAGTTCAGGGTCAAGGTCACTTCAAAATATGTATACAATCCAACTTTGAAGAGCTCCTGTGACCTTGACCTTGAAGCAAGGTCAACCAAACTGGTATCAAAAGATAGGGCTTGCTTTGACCTATATACCACTTGTAGCTAAGGTCGCCATTCTCAATAACGTGGGAGAAAATTGGGAAAATGTGAAAAATGACTGTTTTTGAGACCACATTTATGGCTCCTGTGACCTTGACCTTGAAGCAAGGTCAAGTCACTATGTATGTTTTTTGAGGCCTTGTCATCATACACCATCATGCCACATTTGGTGTTGATAGACTTAATAGTCTCCGAGAAAAATCCAACGTTTAAGTTTTTAACGCCCGGACGGACGGACGGACGACACGGCTCAGTACATAGACTCACTTTTGCTTTGCATGTGAGTCAAAAACAGCAATAACAAGTATAATGATAACAATCTTCACTTCAGTCAATATACATTTCGACTGCTCTCAGATGTATTGTATTGGGGACTTTAGCTCTCACTCCTGCAGTTCAGTACACTTATGTGCAGATATATGCACTCATTAAAATGAACTGAAGTGCCTAATCATCTTCATGCATGTGTGAAATCAAATATACAAGCAAGTGAGTGACTGGGTACTCACAGGAGATAAGCTGTGCAGGGGTCAAATGCAAGTATACAGGGTGAACAAAATACATTGTGAGCTTGCAGTGTGAATAACATGTGTGAACATGCATTGTAAATATACTGCATGAACATGCACTGTAGACATCCTGTATGAACATACAATGTAACCATGCTGTGTGAACACTGATAATGAACATGCACTGCAGACGTACTGTAACAACTTCAAAAGGATGTGTGCACGCCAGTGGGACACTCACAGTTTGCGGTTGAGGCAGTGGAAGCTTTCTCGGATGGTCTGGCACTCGCAGAGGGAAAGTCTAGCATCACATCCCCCACACTGCGTCCCCTCTGTCTCCGCCTCTGTCAACATCACATCCCATGCACTGTCAATATCACACCACATGTGAATGAATGGGTGGATGGATGGGTGGGTGGATGGATGGATGGATGGATGGAGGGCGGGAGGGATAATCGGAGGGAGGGATGAATGGATAGATGGGTGGGTGGATGGATGGATGGATGGATGGATGGATGGATGGATGGATGGATGGATGGATGGATGGATGGGTGATTGGATGTGTGTATGGATGGGTGGTTGGGTGGATAGCACTGAAGCAGAGAAACATGGAAATGGAAGGTGGGGAGGAGGGAGGGAGGGAGGGAGGGAGGGAGGGAGGGAGGAGGGAGGGAGGGAGGGAGGGAAGGAGGGAGGGAGGGAGGGCATGGAAGGTGAGGAGGGCATGGAAGGTGAGGAGGGCATGGGAGGTGAGGAGGGCATGGAAGGATGGGAGGGAGGGAGGGAGGGCATGAAGGTAGGGCATGAAGGTAGGGCATGAAGGAATGGGAGGGCTTGATGGTTGGATATTGCTTTACAGCCTGTTGTGTGGGCCATCACTGGTTTTGACTGTTGTATGATACTGGTTTTAATTAACTGAGCCTGAGCAAGACAAAAAGGAAAAAATCAAGGTGAGAACTGCTCACCCTGGCTGCCCTGGCTGCCCTGACCGCCCTGACCGCCCTGACCGCCCTGACCGCCCTGGTCGAAGGTGCGGAGCGCCGCGCTGTAACAGTGCTCCACCACCGCCAGGAAGACAGGGGGCATGGTGAAGAAGATGGCAGACTTGTAGAGTGTGACCACCCCCTCCTTCACCCCTCCACCCCCGTGTCCCCTCTCCCCCTCCTTGTCTCCTTGCAGATGCTGCAGCATGGCTTCCAGAGCGTCGATGCAAGGCCTGAAACAGTCAGCACACACCACCTGTCTACACCTCTCTAATGCAAACACTCAGGGCACAACAGCTCTCCTAAGCACCTCTAGCAACACTGATCTGCAGCTAACACGCAACTAACTCAGCAGACTTTTCCACTGGCCTGAAACAATCAGGACACACACATGCATCTGCCATGGACCTCCTTCAAAACTCAAGCTCTTGTTGTCTTCTACTGAAGAATTTGCCCTTTCATCTCAGCTGCCTTACAGCTACAGTTCCTCCTTTATGCCATCTTTTCTCCTTTATGCCATCTTTTCCTCCTTTATGCTATCTTTTTCTCCTTTATGCCATCTTTTTCTCCTTTATGCCATCTTTTTCTTCTTTTATGCCATCTTTTTCTCCTTTATGCCATCTTTTCCTCCTTTATGCCATCCTTTCCTCCTTTATGCCATCTTTTTCTCCTTAATGCCATCTTTTTCTCCTTTATGCCATCCTTTCCTCCTTTATGCCAGAGTAGGGTCTCACATGACACCAAGATTGTGGCCAGGTACCACAGCTCCACCCTCCTCCAACACCTGCTCATTCACAACTTACACAAGCAATGGACAGCCTATCCCTCACTGCATGCTAACATCTCAGTTGGACTGTGGACTGAGCCAGACTCACTTGAACAGCAAGTTCACCGCTGCATCAAAGACTGACAAATTCCCATCTGAACAGCACGCCTCATCTTCCCTGTACTGCAGACTGATGAAACCCCATGTACAGCATGGTGACAGTTTTACCTGCAGGTACTGCAGACTGATGAAACCCCATGTACAGCATGGTGACAATTTACCTACAGGTACTGCAGACTGGCAGCTTATCATATGACATTATCAAACTTGTACTGCAAGCTGCCTGGAGGCCATCATCTAATGATACCTATATCATCTTCATTTTCGTCCCCTTTCCTTCTCAAAGAAACTCTTCTAGAAACACACACCCCCCCCCCCCCCCCCCCCGCCACTGTGCAGTGCCCAGTTCCCAGTGTTACTCCTGTGTAGGAGAGGCAACAGAGATGATGTGAAGCACATTGCCCAGGCATGCAGATCTAGGATCTGTGCACCGCACTCAGCCACAAGCAAATGCAGGTCAATCATGCTAGCCATTTGGCCACCTGTACACATCCTTATCTCACCTGTACAGGTCATTATCTCACCTGCACACATTAACTCACCTGTACACATCATCTCGCCTGCATGTCATCATCACACCTGCATGTCATCATCTCACCTGTACTGCACACACCATCTTACCTGCACATGTCAATATCTCACCTGTACACATCATCTCACTTGTACATCATCTCACCTGCATGTCATTATCACACCTGCATATCATTATCACACCTGAACACATTTCACCTGCACATGTCATCATCTCACCTGTACTGCATGCTGATTTCATAGAGGAAGTCCACAGCCCTGGTGAGGCTGCTGCCGTTGGTGCCGGCGCCGAAGTGCTGCCAGAAGGCTGGGGTCACCACCTGTCGCAGCTGCTGCTGCAGACACTCCATGAACCAGTCTTGCAACATGGCAGCCAGCCCAGCACTCTGCAGCACTCCCAGTGCCACCTCCACCTCCCCCTCCAACCCACCCACCCACGCCCCCGTCTGCAAAGCACATCGGCAACCATGTCAGTGCTGGTCTTCATGAGCATTGATGATGATGATGATGATGATGATGATGATGATGATGATGATGATATGATGATGGTGGTGGTGGTGGTGGTGGTGGTGGTGGTGGTGGTGGTGGTGAAAGAATTCCATAGCTGCATGCCAGAGTTTCTTCAATTTGAGCACTACCACACTTTCAAATTACCCAGTCCTTAACCTTTTCCTAATCTTACATCCAACCCTCACCCTACCCCAACCAAATGCATAAGTGGCGCCAAGCTGTGGAAGTCCGGCTATTAGAAAATCATGTTAAGTTAAGCCCTTCAGAACGTAAACTCTGCATACATGTGTGTGTGTGTGTGTGTGTGTGTTGTGTGTGTGTGTGTGAGTGTGTGTGTGTGTGTGTGTGTGTGTGTGTGTGTGTGTGTGTGTGTGTGTGTGTGTGTGTGTGTGTGTGTGTGTGGTATGTGCGTGCATGTGAACTATTCAACTTTGTAGCATCTCGTCGTCATCGATCATACAGGATTTGGCTATTCCTATAGTATAACACCAGTACAATAATCTGAGGCCAAAGAATAAATCTGGCATTTCAGAAACAAGCTATATGATAGTGAGGGCCAGGTATCATCATCATCAAGACTACTCGCTCACTGTGTGCGTAGTCCTGCATATGTCATATGATTAAGTTATTGACGAAGCAGTCAGACGTGGGGTGTATGATTCTCATTCTGTATACACTGCGAGCACAAAACGCCAAGAGTTAGCTAACTGAGCGGGTACAGCCACTTGGGCTCAGATACATTTTAACTTCTGACGTTTTGTCTCCCCAAAACAGCAAGCACATACCTTTTCCTTCTCGGGGGTGAGTACACGAATCACAATATTCCATGCTTGGTTCAAAGCTTCTTCGTTTACCGCCATGTTGTCAAAACTACCTCCAAATTCACACTTCCTCAGAAGGAATCGAAAATAGCACAAACAAAAACTCACCGATGGATTCAAACTTAAGAGAAACATATAATTAAAAGATAGTTGAAATGTCATATTTACTTATTGTATATTATAATAATAAAATAGCAATGTAAGAATATTTCATTCGTATTGTTAAATTTCTTCATTTGCAATCCACAGCAGACGCCCAATCCCTCGCAACACTGGGTGCATCGCCGCTTGCGCTTCAGTTTAGGGGCGTACACAGAGAGAGAGAGAGCTCTGCAGTGCAGGAACTCTACCGTCGCCATGCATTCCGATCGCGTGGAAGATGTGGCGTCCGCCTCCAACTTTAGAAGCGTGCAGATCACGCACTACAGTCTGGATCTGCAGGTGTCGTTTGAAGAGAGACACATCGTTGGCGTGGTGGAGCAGCACTTCCAAGTACTGACTCCCACCCGGGATGGTGAGTGCGCGTGATAAGAATGGAGACCAACTAGCCGCTGAGGTCCCCCCCCCCCCCCCCTTTATTGTGTTTTCTTCAACAGTGGTGGGTTTCATTTTGTACAGTAAACTCTATTTTGTGTTTCAGGAATAATGTTTTGATGGTTTCTGCTTTTGAGTTTCAGCTGCCGCCCCCCGCCCCCCCCCCCCCCCCCCCCCCCTCCCTCCCCTCCCAATCCAACTTCTCACACATAAACACACACACGCACACAAACACATGCACACAAACACACACACACACACACCACACACACATGTACACACACACACACACACACACACACACACACACACACACACACACACACACACACACACCACACCACCCCACCCCACTTCCCAATAAAATTCATTCA
>JAWQFJ010002126.1:0-35966 GCA_034096865.1 Theodoxus fluviatilis | reverse complement strand
ACCACCACCACCACCACCACCATTACCACCATTATTACCACCATTATTAGTATATCACCACCACCACCACCACCACCACCACCACCACCATCACCACCACCACCACCACCACCACCACCACCATCACCATCATCATCATCACCATGGTTACTGCAGCAGAGTCATACAGTGTGTATGTGTGCTTCAGTGAACCTGGACATCCACCCCAGTCTACGAGTGGAGTCGGTGCTGTATGGAGGCCAGACTGCCAGCTTTGAGAGGAAACCCTTTGCTGACTACGGCGATGTGCTGACTGTGCAGGTAAAAGGCATTCTGTAAACCCGAGTCAGTAGTATTGACTCTGGCACAGTTCGCAATGAATGCGTAATAGGCTTGACCCTTGGCATTACAACCTTGCGCCAAAAATAGTTCGTTCTGATACTATTTTTCTCTCCACTTTTTACAGAAATCATTCAGATGTAAAAACTTGTTTCCATTTCAACACAAACATTTTATTGTATCGAATAAACGCTTGTTTGTTGTCTCAACAAGAGTAAGTTAAAAGTTTTGTGCGAAATAGTCCTAGAACTACTTTAACGGCGTATGTCAGGGAGCACATCGGCTATCCCACAAGCCTCTCGTGTGACCTCCGCTTGCATAAATTGGCTGAAAACCTTCCATCACGTGATGTGAACTGTGCTAGAGATACTTTTGCCGGTAGGCGAAATCTCTAGTTTACTAGAATGGGTAAATGGCACACTTAGCCTTGGCTTGTGTTGTTGTTGTTGTTTCATTTGGGGGGGAATCAGAGAGAAGGAGATGGATTGAGTAGCATCAAGGAGAGGACCACTTTTTTTCCAAGTACAGAGAGTGTTGCAGTTGAAATGTGCTTGTTTTTCTGTACAACATGTAAGATTGTGGGCAATGTTGAATCGGCTGTGTTCCATGACCCACCCTGCAGGATTTGTATTTCATTAACATTTGAGTCCACTGTCATAGAAATTTTCACAAAGAGTGACAAGTTTTCTTTCATGGTTATATAAGTTACCTGACATGTTTAAGTGAGAATGCACACACACACACACACACACACACACACACACACACACACACACACACACACACAAACACACACACACATACACACACACACACACACACACACACACACACACACACACATCCACACACACACACACACACACACACACACACACACACACAACACATCCACTGTATTGACTTCCACTGACTGTTTCCACTGACTGTTTCCACTGACTGTTTCTTGTGACTGTTTCCTGTGACTGTTTCTTGTGACTGTTTCCACTGACTGTTTCCACTGACTGTTTCTTGTGACTGTTTCCACTGACTGTTTCTTGTGACTGTTTCTTGTGACTGTTTCCTCTGACTGTTTCCTCTGACTGTTTCCTCTGACTGTTTCTTGTGACTGTTTCTTGTGACTATTTCCACTGACTGTTTCCACTGACTGTTTCTTGTGACTGTTTCTTGTGACTGTTTCTTGTGACTGACTGTTTGTTTCCACTGACTGTTTCCACTGACTGTTTCCACTGACTGTTTCTTGTGACTGTTTCCTGTGACTGTTTCTTGTGACTGTTTCCACAGCTGCCAGCAGAGGTTGGAGCAGGACAGAAGTTTGTCCTCACCGTGGAGTTTGTCACCAACACCACCGCCGACTGTCCTGGTGTGGAGTGGCTGCAGCCTGAACAGACTGCAGGTAGGCAGTGGGTAGACAGGTGTGTTGTCAGGTGTGCACAGGTGTGTTGTCAGGTGTGCACAGGTGTGTTGTCAGGTGTGCACAGGTGTGTTGTCAGATGTGTTGTCAGGTGTGCACAGGTGTGTTGTCAGGTGTGTTGTCAGGTGTGCACAGGTGTGTTGTCAGGTGTGTTGTCAGGTGTGCACAGGTGTGTTGTCAGGTGTGCACAGGTGTGTTGTCAGGTGTGTTGTCAGGTGTGCACAGGTGCATGCACAGGTGTGCGCATGTGTGTTGTCAGGTGTTCACAGGTGTTGTCAGGTATGTTGTCAGGTGTGTTGTGAGGTAGATAAAGGTGTGTTGATGCCCAGGTCATCCACTGCATCGTAGCCTGCCTCCAGCAGTCCCGACCTTGGCATGCCACTGGACCCAGACAGGCAGAGTGAGACAGTGAGGCTGGAGATTAGCACAAACCTCTCTTGCTACTGCCCACGTCTAGCACAAGACTTGACTCATCCACAAAACAGCACAACACAGCACAACTCAGCACAACACTGCATAGCACAACACAGCACAACACAACACAGCACAGCAGAACACAGCACAGCACAACACAGCACAACAGAACACAACACAGCATAACACAACACAGCACAACACAACACTACACAATAATATCAATGTGTTGTTGGATGCATCGGAGAAATGACAGTCGTGTACATGCAGAGTGAAGGTAATGAGGGACAGAGAGGGCAATGCACGGAAAGGTCGCGGAGTTGTCAGGTGGGTCTTCAGTAAGGCTGACAGTAGGGTGTGCAGTAGGGTGAGGTAGAGATGGGAGGAGGTGGAATGGGGTGGAGGTGGGATGGGGTGGAGGTGGGATGGGGTGGGGTGGAGGTGGCATGGGGTGGGGTGGAGGTGGCATGGGGTGGAGGTGGGATGGGGTGGAGGTGGGATGGGGTGGAGGTGGGATGGGGTGGAGGTGGGATGGGGTGGAGGTGGGATGGGGTGGAGTGGGATGGGCTGGGGTGGAGTGGGATGGGGTGGAGTGGGATGGGGTGGAGTGGGGTGGGGTGGAGGTGGGATGGGGTGGAGGTGGGATGGGGTGGAGGTGGGATGGGGTGGAGGTGGGATGGGGTGGAGGTGGGATGGGGTGGAGGTGGGATGGGGTGGAGGTGGGATGGGAGTGGGGTGGAGGTGGGATGGGGTGGAGTGGGATGGGGTGGAGTGGGATGGGGTGGAGGTGGAGTGGAGTGGTTGGGGTGGAGTGGTTGGGGTGGAGTGGATGGGGTGGAGTGGATGGGGTGGAGTGGTTGGGGTGGAGTGGTTTTGGGGTGGAGTGGGATGGGGTGGTGATGGATTGAGGTGGAGTGGGATGGGGTGGAGATGGTGGGGTGGAGGTGGGATGGGGTGGAGGTGGAATGGGGTGGAGTGGATGGGGTGGAGGTGGGATGGGGTGGAGGTGGGATGGGGTGGAGGTGGGATGGGGTGGAGGTGGATGGGGTGGAGGTGGGATGGGGTGGAGGTGAGATGGGGTGGAGGTGGGATGGGGTGGAGGTGAGATGGGGTGGAGGTGGCATGGGGTGGAGGTAGTATGGGGTGGAGGTGGCATGGGGTGGAGGTGGGTCACCAACAAGACTGACATGGAGTGCAGTAGGGTGGGATAGGTTTGAGTTTGGCAGTTACACTGGCTGGCTCTCTGTTTGCTAGCTGATTAGCTGGCTGGCTGGCTGGCTGGCTGGCTGGCTGGCTGGCTGGCTGGCTGGCTGGCTGGCTGGCTGGCTGGCTGGCTGGCTAGTGCTTGGGTAGATGGATGGATGTCAGGAGCAAGGAATGGCTAGGATGGATGGATGGAGTGATGGATGGATGGATGGAGTGATGGATGGAGTGATGGATGGAGTGATGGATGGAGTGATGGAGGGAGTGATGGATGGATGGATGGAGTGATGGATGGATGGAGTGATGGAGTGGAGGTGACTACACAAGGCCGCACTGTGTGACTGCAGGCAAGAAGCACCCCTTCATGTACACCCAGGGACAGGCAGTGATGGATGGAGTGATGGATGGATGGAGTGAAGGATGGAGTGATGGATGGAGTGATGGATGGAGTGATGGATGGAGTGATGGATGGATGGAGGGATGGATGGAGGGATGGAGTGGAGGTGACTACACAAGGCCGCACTGTGTGACTGCAGGCAAGAAGCACCCCTTCATGTACACCCAGGGACAGGCAGTGATGGATGGATGGATGGATGGATGGATGGATGGATGGATGGATGGAGTGATGGATGGAGTGATGGATGGAGTGATGGATGGAGGGATGGATGGAGTGATGGATGGAGGGATGGATGGATGGAGGATGGATGCAGTGATGGATGGAGGGATGGATGGATGGAGGGATGGATGGAGGGATGGATGGAGGGATGGATGGAGGGATGGATGGAGGGATGGATGGAGGGATGGATGGAGGGATGGAGTGGAGGTGACTACACAAGGCCACACTGTGTGAATGCAGGCAAGAAGCACCCCTTCATGTACACCCAGGGACAGGCAGTGATGGATGGAGTGATGGATGGATGGATGGAGGGATGGATGCAGTGATGGATGGAGTGATGGAGGGATGGATGGAGGGATGGATGGAGGGATGGATGGAGGGATGGAGTGGAGGTGACTACACAAGGCCACACTGTGTGACTGCAGGCAAGAAGCACCCCTTCATGTACACCCAGGGACAGGCAATGATGGATGGAGGGATGGATGGAGTGATGGATGGAGGGATGGATGGATGGATGGATGGATGGAGTGATGGATGGATGGATGGATGGATGGATGGATGGATGGAGTGGATGGATGGAGGGATGGATGGAGGGATGGATGGAGGGATGGATGGAGTGATGGATGGAGTGATGGATGGAGGGATGGATGGAGTGATGGATGGAGTGATGGATGGAGTGATGGATGGAGGGATGGATGGAGGGATGGAGTGGAGGTGACTACACAAGGCCGCACTGTGTGAATGCAGGCAAAAAGCACCCCTTCATGTACACCCAGGGACAGGCAGTGATGGATGGAGTGATGGATGGATGGAGTGATGGATGGAGTGATGGATGGATGGAGTGATGGATGGAGGGAGGGATGGATGGATGGATGGAGTGATGGAGTGCAGGTGACTACACAAGGCCACACTGTATGACTGCAGGCAAAAAGCACCCCTTCATGTACACCCAGGGACAGGCAGTGATGGATGGAGTGATGGATGGAGTGATGGATGGAGGGATGGATGGATGGAGTGATGGAGTGGAGGTGACTACACAAGGCCACACTGTGTGATTGCAGGCAAAAAGCACCCCTTCATGTACACCCAGGGACAGGCAGTGATGGATGGAGTGATGGATGGAGTGATGGATGGAGTGATGGATGGAGTGATGGATGGAGTGATGGATGGAGTGATGGATGGAGTGATGGATGGAGGGATGGATGGAGTGATGGAGTGGAGGTGACTACACAAGGCCACACTGTGTGACTGCAGGCAAGAAGCACCCCTTCATGTACACCCAGGGACAGGCAGTGATGGATGGAGTGATGGATGGAGTGATGGATGGAGGGATGGATGGATGGAGTGATGGAGTGGAGGTGACTACACAAGGCCACACTGTGTGATTGCAGGCAAAAAGCACCCCTTCATGTACACCCAGGGACAGGCAGTGATGGATGGAGTGATGGATGGAGGGATGGATGGAGTGATGGATGGAGGGATGGACGGAGTGATGGAAGGAGGGATGGAGGGGTGGATGGAGGGAGTGATGGAGGGAGTGATGGAAGGAGGGATGGATGGAGTGATGGATGGAGTGATGGATGGAGGGATGGATGGAGTGATGGAAGGAGGGATGGAGTGGAGGTGACTACACAAGGCCACACTGTGTGATTGCAGGCAAAAAGCACCCCTTCATGTACACCCAGGGACAGGCAGTGATGGATGGAGTGATGGATGGATGGAGTGATGGATGGAGTGATGGAGTGGAGGTGACTACACAAGGCCCCACTGTGTGATTGCAGGCAAAAAGCACCCCTTCATGTACACCCAGGGACAGGCAGTGATGGATGGAGTGATGGATGGAGTGATGGATGGAGTGATGGAGTGGAGGTGACTACACAAGGCCACACTGTGTGATTGCAGGAAAGAAGCACCCCTTCATGTACACCCAGGGACAGGCAGTGCTCAACCGCTCCTTCTTCCCCTGCCAGGACACGCCCGCTGTCAAGGCCACCTACTCTGCTGTGGTCAAGGTCAGTCACTCACCAGAGGTCGGGGTCACTGGTTGAAGGGGTCAAGGTCAATGGACAAAGTTTCTAAGGTCACGCACCATGGTCAGAGTGTCTAATTGTATTTGGTATCTACAACCCTCGTGATGTTGCTGGTGTATATTGCATTCCTGTTGCATGTGTGACCATTAGTAGGACTGTTACAAAAAAATTAAAGCACCTACTAGTTTTACATTTGGATTTTATTGCCAACATCTTCATCACTGTCATCATCTGCTGCAACATTGTCAGCATTGCAGGCATCATCATCATCATCATTGTCGTCGTCATCATCTCCATTATCATCATCATCATCATCATCATCATCATCATCATCATCATCATCATCATCACCACCACCACCACCACCACCACCACCACCACCACCACCACCACCACCATCATCATCATCATCATCATCATCATCATCATCATCATCATCATCATCATCACCATCATCATCGCCATCATCATCATCATCATCATCATCATCATCATCATCATCATCATCATCATCATCATCATCATCATCACCATTATCATCATCATCATCATCACCATCATCATCATCATCACCATCATCATCACCATCATCATCATCATCATCATCATCATCATCATCACCATCACCATCATCATCATCACCATCATCATCATCATCATTTTCACCATCATCATCATCATCATCATCATCATCATCATCATCATCATCATCATCATCATCATCATCATCATCATCACCATCATCATCACCATCATCATCCCCACCATCATCATCATCATCATCATCTCTGTCATCATCACTGTCATCCTCCCCTTCCTCTCCCCCTGCAGGCCCCCAAGGGAGTCCAGGTGGTGATGAGTGCTGGGGAGAGTGGCTACGGGGAGAGAGCCAATCGCCATGGTGACAAGGACACCTTCCACTTTGAGCAAAAGACGCCCATCCCTGTCTACCTGGTCGCCATGGCTGCAGGAGACATCGCCTCTGCCGACATCGGACCTCGCAGCCGTGTGTGGGCCGAGCCCTCTGTGCTGGTGGGTTTCCATGGAGACAGAGTGCCAGCAACAAGAATGTTGTGTGCTTGACTTCATGCTTGTGTAGTAAGGAGAGAGGGAAGAGAAGATAAGCACTGTGGATAGAACACTGAGCTGAAATGAGAGACAGTTTCTAAAACCCTACCACATTGTTTGAAAAAATGTCTCCCTAATAAGATGCATTTTACTTTTTCTTGCCATTTATGAGCTAACTTGCTCAACATGAATGTGCATTAATGCATGAAGATTAGTCCAGATATTGTTTCCTCTTCCTCCTCCTCCTCTCCCTACTTCTCATGCTGCTTCTGCTCCTCTTGTTTCTCTTCTTTCATTTCTTTCTCTGGCCCTCCTTCTTGCTCCTCCTCCAGCCTCTCTGTCTACCCATATTTCTCTTCCTCCTTCCACTCCTACTCCTCCCGCTTCTTTTGTTCCTTCTCGCTCTCTCTTGTCCTCCATCTCACTCTCCTCTCCTTCCTGCTCCTCTTCCAGCCACTCCTTCTCCCCATATTTCTCTTCTTCCTTCCATTTCTGCTCCTCCTGCTTTGTTGTTGTTGGCGTTCCTCCTCCTTCTCTTCTCCTCCTTCTGATACCTCTCTCCCGTTTGTGTCTACTTACACTCCATTCTTGGTGCTTTCTGCAGTTGCATTTTTCATGCTCCTCCTCCTTTCCAAATGTGACATTATTTCCTACAGGAGCGTGCCAGGGCGGAGTTTGAGGGAGTGGTGGAGGAGTTCCTTCAGACCGGGGAGAGACTGTTCGGACCCTACGTGTGGGGTCGCTATGACATCCTCATCATGCCGCCATCTTTCCCCTTCGGTGGAATGGAAAACCCCTGTCTGACCTTTGTTACGCCTTGTCTTCTGGTGGGGGACAGGTCTCTCACTGATGTGGTCATCCATGAAATTGTGAGTACATGTGTGTGTGTGTGTGTGTGTGTGTGTGTGTGTGTGTGTGTGTGTGTGTGTGTGTGTGTGTGTGTGTGTGTGTGTGACAGACAGACAGACAGACAGACAGACAGACAGACAGACAGACAGACAGACAGACAGACACAGACAGACACAAAGACAGACATGGACAGACACAAAGACAGACAGACAGACAGACAGACAGACAGACAGACAGACACACACACAGACACACAGACAGACAGACACACACACAGACACACAGACAGACAGACACACACACAGACACACAGACAGACAGACAGACACAGAGGGGGGAAGGGGATGGAGGGGAGGACAGACAGATGGATGAAGAGATGGAAAGAAGGGATTGAGGGGGACAGAGAGACAGAAGGATGACAGGACAGACAGATACCTGGAGACTGAGGAACTTGAGATTGCATTGTAAATGTGTGACTGGAAACAATATTTGCTCGGTCCTAAAAGGAACTGGTCTGTGTTTCAGTCTCACAGCTGGTTTGGCAACCTGGTCACCAATGTCAACTGGAGTGAGTTCTGGCTCAACGAGGTGGGTGTGTCTTGTGCCGCATTCACTGGCGCTTGCTCTGTGTGAGAATGGTTGGAATACTTTCTATGTGTTGGATGAAATGCAGAGGCATTTTGTGAAGATTGCAGTTTGTACTGTGTTCAGATTATGAGACTAGATTTATGGTTTGGTTTGGTTTTGTTCTTTGATCGTCTTGTGTTCTCTCATATATTTCAAGAATGCCATTTGCAAGAGCTCTTTTATTTCTGACCAGAAATAACAAGACTGATTTTATCATGCAGATGACATTTCTAATAGAGCTCATGAAATGAGTCCTTTTAAAAAGATTTGTACTGGGATATGGTGCCAAATGACAAGTATTCAGGGCTATCCATGGAAGCACCGTTGCCAGCAGAGGTGGAGACAGACCAGGGAGGAATGCATCAGACTGCTGCGGCACTTGCTGCCTCTTGCTCAAGCCCTGGCTGCCCGGTGTGCAGGGCTTGCTGCGGAAAGTCTCTCTACTTGCCTTGAGAAGGGAGTCTCACCCCTGTCTTTGTTGTATTGTGTTTGTGTTGTGCTGTTGTACTGTACATGAATTGTGTTGTATTGTGTTGTAATGTGTTTGTGTTGTGTTGTTTTGTGTTGTATTGTACATTTATTGTGTTGTATTGTGTTGTATTGTGTTGTATTGTGTTGTATTGTGTTGTAATGTGTGTGTGTTGTGTTGTAATGTGTGTGTTGTGTTGTAATGTGTTGTATTGTGTTGCATTGTGTTGTAATGTGTTGTATTGTGTTGTATTGTGTTGTAATGTGTTTGTGTTGTGCTGCTGTATTGTACATGTATTGTATTGGATTGTATCAGCAGAGGAGCAAGCTCACCTCTGTCTGTGTTATATTGTGTTATATTGTGTTGTAATGTGTTGTATTGTGTTGTAATGTGTTTGTATTGTGCTGTTGTAATGTACATGTATTGTATTGGATTGTATCTACAGATGATCCTCACCTCTGTCTGTGTTATATTGTGTTGTAATTTGTTTGTGTTGTGCTGCTGTATTGTACATGTATTGTATTGGATTGTATCTACAGATGAGCCTCACCTCTTTCTGTGTTATATTGTGTTATATTGTGTTGTAATGTGTTGTAATGTGTTGTAATGTGTTTGTATTGTGCTGTTGTAATGTACATGTATTGTATTGGATTGTATCTACAGATGATCCTCACCTCTGTCTGTATTATATTGTGTTGTAATTTGTTTGTGTTGTGCTGCTGTATTGTACATGTATTGTATTGGATTGTATCAGCAGAGGAGCAAGCTCACCTCTGTCTGTGTTGTATTGTGTTGTAATGTGTTTGTGTTGTGCTGCTGTATTGTGTTGTAATGTGTTTGTGTTGTGCTGCTGTATTGTACACGTATTGTATTGGATTGTATCAGCACAGGAGCAAGCTCACCTCTGTCTGTGTTATATTGTGTTGTAATGTGTTTGTGTTGTGCTGTGTTATATTGTGTTGTAATGTGTTTGTGTTGTGCTGCTGTATTGCACATGTATTGTATTGGATTGTATCAGCAGAGGAGCAAGCTCACCTCTGTCTGTGTTGTATTGTGTTGTAATGTGTTTGTGTTGTGCTGCTGTATTGTGTTGTAATGTGTTTGTGTTGTGCTGCTGTATTGCACATGTATTGTATTGGATTGTATCAGCAGAGGAGCAAGCTCACCTCTGTCTGTGTTGTATTGTGTTGTAATGTGTTTGTGTTGTGCTGTGTTGTATTGTGTTGTAATGTGTTTGTGTTGTGCTGCTGTATTGCACATGTATTGTATTGGATTGTATCAGCAGAGGAGCAAGCTCACCTCTGTCTGTGTTGTATTGTGTTGTAATGTGTTTGTGTTGTGCTGCTGTATTGCACATGTATTGTATTGGATTGTATCAGCAGAGGAGCAAGCTCACCTCTGTCTGTGTTGTATTGTGTTGTAATGTGTTTGTGTTGTGCTGCTGTATTGTGTTGTAATGTGTTTGTGTTGTGCTGCTGTATTGTGTTGTAATGTGTTTGTGTTGTGCTGCTGTATTGTGTTGTAATGTGTTTGTGTTGTGCTGTGTTGTATTGTGTTGTAATGTGTTTGTGTTGTGCTGTGTTATATTGTGTTGTAATGTGTTTGTGTTGTGCTGCTGTATTGCACATGTATTGTATTGGATTGTATCAGCAGAGGAGCAAGCTCACCTCTGTCTGTGTTATATTGTGTTGTAATGTGTTTGTGTTGTGCTGCTGTATTGCACATGTATTGTATTGGATTGTATCAGCAGAGGAGCAAGCTCACCTCTGTCTGTGTTGTATTGTGTTGTAATGTGTTTGTGTTGTGCTGTGTTATATTGTGTTGTAATGTGTTTGTGTTGTGCTGCTGTATTGTACACGTATTGTATTGGATTGTATCAGCACAGGAGCAAGCTCACCTCTGTCTGTGTTATATTGTGTTGTAATGTGTTTGTGTTGTGCTGCTGTATTGTACACGTATTGTATTGGATTGTATCAGCAGAGGAGCAAGCTCACCTCTGTCTGTGTTATATTGTGTTGTAATGTGTTTGTGTTGTGCTGCTGTATTGTGTTGTAATGTGTTTGTGTTGTGCTGTGCTATATTGTGTTGTAATGTGTTTGTGTTGTGCTGCTGTATTGTACATGTATTGTATTGGATTGTATCAGCAGAGGAGCAAGCTCACCTCTGTCTGTGTTATATTGTGTTGTAATGTGTTTGTGTTGTGCTGCTGTATTGCACATGTATTGTATTGGATTGTATCAGCAGAGGAGCAAGCTCACCTCTGTCTGTGTCTGTCTGCACAGGGCTTCACCATGTTTGCCCAGCGCCGCATCATGGAGGAGCTGTACGGGCGGCCCTACATGTGTCTGGAGGCAACCAACCGCCAGGCCCTCCTCCGCAACCACATCAGCAACACTGGCCAGGTGGGTTTCTCTGTGACATGGAGTGGTAGTGGGGAAAGGCATCGATGATGTTGACCATCATTGCTCTCTTAGTAATCATTGTGTGTGTGTGTGTGTGTGTGTGTGTGTGTGTGTGTGTGTGTGTGTGTGTGTGTGTGTGTGTGTGTGTGTGTGTGTGTGTGTGTGTGTGTGTGTGCATGTGTTTTGTGTGTGTGTTTTGTGTGTGTGTGTGTGTGTGTGTGTGTGTGTGTGTATGCATGTGTATATATGTGTGTGTGTGTATAAGTGTGTGTGTGTGTGTGTCAGTGTTTGCTTGTGTATGTGTGTCAGTGTGTGCATGTGGTTATGTGTGTGTGTGAGTGCATGCCTGTATTTGGGATACCCCCTCCTCTTTCCCCATGTCTTGCCTCCTGTCTCCCTCCACACCGTCCAAGTTTCACAAGGACTCATTCCCAATGCCTTCCAGGAGCACCCCCTGAACAAGCTTCGTGTGGCGATAGCGGCGGGTGTCAACCCAGACGACACCTACAATGAGACGCCCTACGAAAAGGGATTCTGCTTCGTCAGCTACCTGCAGCAGCTTGCTGGGGGCACTGCCCCCTTTGACGCCTTCCTCCGTGCCTATGTGGACAAGTTCAAGTACAAGGTGAGGGGAAAGGTCAAGTACAAGGTGAGGGGAAAGGTCAAGTACAGGGTGAGGGGAAAGTTCAAGTACAAGGTGAGGGGAAAGGTCAAGTACAGGGTGAGGGAAAAGGTCAAGCACAAGGTGAGGGGAAAGGTCAAGTACAAGGTGAGGGGAAAGGTCAAGTACAAGGTGAGGGGAAAGGTCAAGTACAAGGTGAGGGGAAAGTTCAAGTACAAGGTGAGGGGAAAGGTCAAGTACAAGGTGAGGGGAAAGTTCAAGTATAATGTGAGGGGAAAGGTCAAGTACAAGATGAGGTGAAAGGTCAAGTACAAGGTGAGGGGAAAGTTCAAGTACAAGGTGAAGTGAAAGGTCAAGTACAGGGTGAGGGGAAAGTTCAAGTACAATGTGTGGTGAAAGGTCAAGTACAAGGTGTGGTGAAAGGTCAAGTACAAGGTGAGGGGAAAGGTCAAGTACAAGGTGAGGGGAAAGTTCAAGTACAAGGTGAGGTGAAAGGTCAAGTACAATGTGAGGGGAAAGGTCAAGTACAGGGTGAGGGGAAAGGTCAAGTACAGGGTGAGGGGAAAGGTCAAGTACAGGGTGAGGGGAAAGGTCAAGTACAGGGTGAGGGGAAAGGTCAAGTACAGGGTGAGGGGAAAGGTCAAGTACAGGGTGAGGGGAAAGTTCAAGTACAAGGTGAGGGGAAAGGTCAAGTACAAGGTGAGGGGAAAGTTCAAGTACAAGGTGAGGGGAAAGGTCAAGTACAAGGTGAGGGGAAAGGTCAAGTACAAGGTGTGGTGAAAGGTCAAGTATAAGGTGAGGGGAAAGGTCAAGTACAGGGTGAGGGGAAAGGTCAAGTACAGGGTGAGGGGAAAGGTCAAGTACAAGGTGAGGGGAAAGGTCAAGTACAGGGTGAGGGGAAAGTTCAAGTAAAGGGTGAGGGGAAAGGTCAAGTACAAGATGAGGTGAAAGGTCAAGTACGTCAGCTGGAGCCGCTTGATGCAAGCAGGGCTTTCAGGGCTTGCTGCATTTCTAAACCAATCTCGTGGGTGAGAGCTTTTGGTTAAAAAATGGAAAATCCTCATGCTTATGTTGGTCATGGTTCTCATTTTAGTGTAAACCATGGCAACATTTTGCCAGAAGGTGATATTTAAGTCAGACGCAAGCTGAAGTTGGAGAACATTCTTTCATTTTCTTGCTTTGAGAAGTCTCATCTCCTAAACTGGTACAAACAATAAAACTATTGCAGAGATATTGGACAATTTGTAAATGGGATATTTGTTACCACTGTAGCTCAGTTTTGCAGTTTCATCATCTGAAAACTCATTTAAAATGTGATAAACAAACAAATAGATGCTACTAGAGTTCATAGATCTGTGTTCATTCTGTACAGCAACAGCTTCTCTTCTGTTTCTCTACAGTCAGTGGTGGCGGAGGACATGCTGGAGTTTTTCCTGGAGTACTTCCCCCGCCTCAAGCAGAAGGGAGTGGACAAAAAGTGAGTGACAGTGAAAGGGCATTGTGTACAACCACGAGTGCTTCAACTTCTCCCCTGATGGCACTGTGGACTGTCTGTAGGACACAAGACTTTCAAACAAGAACATACAGTCCATACACAAGTGCATCCAAGTGTAGGACAGCAGATTTGTGGTGCGGAGTACAGTCCACAGCTTGGATAGCCGTTCTTGTGCTCATGCGTGCTCATGGACACTAGCAGTAATTTCTGTAGATCGTCTTTGTTTCTGTTTTTCCAGAATTTCTATACTTTGTACAGCTTTACAGCCAAACTGTAGCCATTTAGGTTCCACATTCTATGGGCACTTGTTTGACCTTGTGTAAATGCAGTCAATAGCTACAGTGCAGTGCCTACAGTGCTGACTGTGTCCACATCTGTAGCTACAGTGCAGTGCCTACAGTGCTGACTGTGTCCACATCTGTAGCTACAGTGCAGTGACTACAGTGCTGACTGTGTCCACATCTGTAGCTACAGTGCAGTGCCTACAGTGCTGACACAGTGACTACATCTGTAACTACAGTGCAGTGACTACAGTGCTGACTGTGTCCACATCTGTAGCTACAGTACAGTGCCTACAGTGCTGACTGTGTCTACATCTGTAGCTACAGTGCAGTGACTACAGTGCTGACTGTGTCTACATCTGTAGCTACAGTGCAGTGCCTACAGTGCTGACTGTGTCCACATCTGTAGCTACAGAGCAATGCCTACAGTGCTGACACAGTGACTACATCTGTAGCTACAGTGCGGCGACTACAGTGCTGACTGTGACTACAGCTGTAGCTACAGTGCAGTGCCTACAGTGCTGACTGTGTCCACATCTGTAGCTACAGTACAGTGCCTACAGTGCTGACACAGTGACTACATCTGTAGCTACAGTGCGGTGACTACAGTGCTGACTGTGTCCACATCTGTAGCTACAGTACAGTGCCTACAGTGCTGACTGTGTCTACATCTGTAGCTACAGTGCAGTGCCTACAGTGCTGACTGTGTCCACATCTGTAGCTACAGTACAGTGCCTACAGTGCTGACTGTGTCTACATCTGTAGCTACAGTGCAGTGCCTACAGTGCTGACTGTGTCCACATCTGTAGCTACAGTGCAGTGCCTACAGTGCTGACTGTGTCCACATCTGTAGCTACAGTGCAGTGCCTACAGTGCTGACTGTGACTACATCTGTAGCTACAGTGCAGTGCCTACAGTGCTGACTGTGTCCACATCTGTAGCTACAGTGCAGTGCCTACAGTGCTGACTGTGTCCACATCTGTAGCTACAGTGCAGTGCCTACAGTGCTGACTGTGTCCACATCTGTAGCTACAGTACAGTGCCTACAGTGCTGACTGTGTCTACATCTGTAGCTACAGTACAGTGCCTACAGTGCTGACTGTGTCTACATCTGTAGCTACAGTGCAGTGCCTACAGTGCTGACTGTGTCTACATCTGTAGCTACAGTACAGTGCCTACAGTGCTGACTACATCTGTAGCTACAGTGCAGTGCCTACAGTGCTGACTACATCTGTAGCTACAGTGCAGTGCCTACAGTGCTGACGGTTACTACATCTGTAGCTACAGTGCAGTGACTACAGTGCTGACTACATCTGTAGCTACAGTGCAGTGCCTACAGTGCTGACTACATCTGTAGCTACAGTGCAGTGCCTACAGTGCTGACTACATCTGTAGCTACAGTGCTGACTACATCTGTAGCTACAGTGCAGTGACTACACTACTGACTGTCCACATATGTAGCTACAGTGCAGTGACTACAGTGCTGACTGTGTCCACATCTGTAGCTACAGTGCAGTGACTACAGTGCTGACTGTGACTACATCTGTAGCTACAGTGCAGTGCCTACAGTGCTGACTGTGACTACATCTGTAGCTACAGTAGAGTGACTACAGTGCTGACTGTGACTACATCTGTAGCTACAGTACAGTGCCTACAGTGCTGACTGTGACTACATCTGTAGCTACAGTGCAGTGCCTACAGTGCTGACTACATCTGTAGCTACAGTGCAGTGCCTACAGTGCTGACTACATCTGTAGCTACAGTGCAGTGCCTACAGTGCTGACTACATCTGTAGCTACAGTGCAGTGCCTACAGTGCTGACTACATCTGTAGCTACAGTGCAGTGCCTACAGTGCTGACTGTGTCTACATCTGTAGCTACAGTACAGTGCCTACAGTGCTGACTACATCTGTAGCTACAGTGCAGTGCCTACAGTGCTGACTACATCTGTAGCTACAGTGCAGTGCCTACAGTGTTGACTACATCTGTAGCTACAGTGCAGTGCCTACAGTGCTGACTGTGACTACATCTGTAGCTACAGTAGAGTGACTACAGTACTGACGGTGTCCACATCTGTAGCTACAGTGCAGTGCCTACAGTGCTGACTGTGTCCACATCTGTAGCTACAGTGCAGTGCCTACAGTGCTGACTACATCTGTAGCTACAGTGCAGTGCCTACAGTGCTGACTACATCTGTAGCTACAGTGCAGTGCCTACAGTGCTGACTGTGTTCACATTTGTAGCTACAGTACAGTGCCTACAGTGCTGACTGTGTTCACATTTGTAGCTACAGTGCAGTGACTACAGTGCTGACTGTGACTACATCTGTAGCTACAGTGCAGTGCCTACAGTGCTGACTGTGTTCACATTTGTAGCTACACTGCAGTGCCTACAGTGCTGACGGTTACTACATCTGTAGCTACAGTGCAGTGCCTACAGTGCTGACGGTTACTACATCTGTAGCTACAGTACAGTGCCTACAGTGCTGACTACATCTGTAGCTACAGTACAGTGCCTACAGTGCTGACTACGTCTGTAGCTACAGTGCAGTGCCTACACTACTGACTGTGTCCACATCTGTAGCTACAGTGCAGTGACTACAGTGCTGACTGTGTCCACATCTGTAGCTACAGTGCAGTGACTACAGTGCTGACTGTGACTACATCTGTAGCTACAGTGCAGTGACTACAGTGCTGACTGTGACTACATCTGTAGCTACAGTACAGTGACTACAGTGCTGACTGTGTCTACATCTGTAGCTACAGTGCAGTGCCTACAGTGCTGACTGTGACTACATCTGTAGCTACAGTACAGTGCCTACAGTGCTGACTGTGTCTACATCTGTAGCTACAGTACAGTGCCTACAGTGCTGACTACATCTGTAGCTACAGTGCAGTGCCTACAGTGTTGACTACATCTGTAGCTACAGTGCAGTGCCTACAGTGCTGACTGTGACTACATCTGTAGCTACAGTAGAGTGACTACAGTGCTGACTGTGACTACATCTGTAGCTACAGTGCAGTGCCTACAGTGCTGACTGTGTCCACATCTGTAGCTACAGTACAGTGCCTACAGTGCTGACTACATCTGTAGCTACAGTGCAGTGCCTACAGTGTTGACTACATCTGTAGCTACAGTGCAGTGCCTACAGTGTTGACTACATCTGTAGCTACAGTGCAGTGCCTACAGTGTTGACTACATCTGTAGCTACAGTGCAGTGCCTACAGTGCTGACTACATCTGTAGCTACAGTGCAGTGCCTACAGTGCTGACTACATCTGTAGCTACAGTGCAGTGCCTACAGTGTTGACTACATCTGTAGCTACAGTGCAGTGCCTACAGTGTTGACTACATCTGTAGCTACAGTGCAGTGCCTACAGTGCTGACTACATCTGTAGCTACAGTGCAGTGCCTACAGTGTTGACTACATCTGTAGCTACAGTGCAGTGCCTACAGTGCTGACTGTGACTACATCTGTAGCTACAGTAGAGTGACTACAGTACTGACGGTGTCCACATCTGTAGCTACAGTGCAGTGCCTACAGTGCTGACTGTGTCCACATCTGTAGCTACAGTGCAGTGCCTACAGTGCTGACTACATCTGTAGCTACAGTGCAGTGCCTACAGTGCTGACTGTGTCCACATCTGTAGCTACAGTGCAGTGACTACAGTGCTGACTGTGTCTACATCTGTAGCTACAGTGCAGTGCCTACAGTGCTGACTGTGACTACATCTGTAGCTACAGTGCAGTGCCTACAGTGCTGACTACATCTGTAGCTACAGTGCAGTGCCTACAGTGCTGACTGTGACTACATCTGTAGCTACAGTACAGTGACTACAGTACTGACGGTGTCCACATCTGTAGCTACAGTGCAGTGTCTACAGTGCTGACTGTGTCCACATCTGTAGCTACAGTGCAGTGACTACAGTGCTGACTGTGTCTACATCTGTAGCTACAGTGCAGTGCCTACAGTGCTGACTGTGACTACATCTGTAGCTACAGTGCAGTGTCTACAGTGCTGACTGTGTCCACATCTGTAGCTACAGTGCAGTGACTACAGTGCTGACTGTGACTACATCTGTAGCTACAGTGCAGTGCCTACAGTGCTGACTGTGTTCACATTTGTAGCTACAGTACAGTGCCTACAGTGCTGACTGTGTCCACATCTGTAGCTACAGTACAGTGCCTAGAGTGCTGACTGTGACTACATCTGTAGCTACAGTACAGTGCCTACAGTGCTGACTGTGACTACATCTGTAGCTACAGTGCAGTGCCTACAGTGCTGACTGTGACTACATCTGTAGCTACAGTGCAGTGCCTACAGTGCTGACTGTGTTCACATTTGTAGCTACAGTACAGTGCCTACAGTGCTGACTGTGTCCACATCTGTAGCTACAGTACAGTGCCTACAGTGCTGACTGTGTCCACATCTGTAGCTACAGTACAGTGAATACACTATGTCCACATCTGTAGCTACAGTGCAGTGCCTACAGTACTGACTGTGTCCACATCTGTAGCTACAGTGCAGTGACTACACTACTGACTGTCCACATCTGTAGCTACAGTGCAGTGACTACAGTGCTGACTGTGTCCACATCTGTAGCTACAGTGCAGTGACTACACTGTGACTACACTGTGACTACACCTGTAGCTACAGAGTACAGTACAGTGACTTCACTGTGACTACTCCTGTAGCTACAGTACAGTGACTACACTGTTACTACACTGTGACTACACCTGTAGCTACAGTACATTACTACACTGTGACTACACCTGTAGCTACAGAGTACAATACAGTGACTACACTGTGGCTACACCTGTAGCTACAGAGTACAGTACAGTGACTACACTGTGACTACACTGTGACTACACCTGTAGCTACAGTACATTACTACACTGTGACTACACCTGTAGCAACAGAGTACAGTACAGTGACTACACTGTGACTACACCTGTAGCTACAGTACATTGACTACACTGTGACTACACCTGTAGCTACGTAGTACATAACAGTGACTACACTGTGACTACACCTATAGCTACAGTACAGTGACTACACCGTGACTACACCGTGACTACACCATGACTACACTGTGACTACACCATGACTACACTGTGACTACACCTGTAGCTACAGTACAATGACTACACCGTGACTACACCATGACTACACTGTGACTACACCAGTAGCTACAGTACAGTGACTACACTGTGACTACACCATGACTACACTGTGACTACACTGTGACTACAGGCCAGGACTGGAGTTTGTGGAGACGTGGCTACACAAGTCAGGACTGCCGCCGTACTGTCCCGACCTGAGTGCTGGACGGGAGCTGATGGAGCCTGCTGACCAGCTGCTGCAGCAGTGGATGACCACTGGAAAGGTGACTGCCCTCCACCCCCTCCTCCACCGCTGCACCCCATCCCTACACCTCACAATCTCTCCCCCTCCTGAAAGTCCCATCTCTTCTTCCACAGCTTCTCCCTGTATTTCCCCCATGTGTCCTGCTGACAGTCAAGTTTGTTTTTTCTCCATTGCATTCCACGCCCAGCCCCGCTGCCCTGTGCCTGTACACGGACCTGTGTTGCCTTACAAGCATTGAATCCATTCATGTGGCATATATTTGTCATCTGCAGCCATTTTTAGTTGCTGCTTAGAAATGGAAAAGTGGAGATTTGTTGTTCATGTTTTGCTGCAGTTGAATTTTTATCACATCCATTGATGCTGCTTTAAAAGACTTTTGATTTGCAATTATGAAAAGTGAAATGTGAATACATGTAGAAATATCCCTTCAAAGTCAAATAGTGAACAATTCACCTTTAGGTGTCATGGATGAACCTGCTTAGGGTCAAAGGGCAGGATGAAAGGCTATCATTAACATGGCAGACTGTGTATTTGCAAGGGTCAAAGGGCAGGATGAAAGGCAATCATTGCCATTTCACAGTGGACAGTGAATTTCCACTGTGCCAAACCTGTCTCTGACCTTTCACACCATTCCAAAGTATGTGACAGGCAGTGATACATTCGTTTTCAAGCTTGTCTGTTGGTTTGGCGATGCTGGCCGCCTGGCAGGGAGTCTGGCAGGCGAGTTTGGATGCATCCATCAGGCGCCCTAGATGCTCTCCACAATGGAGGGCCAGTGCCACATCATCTGTTGACATTTGTCACCCTAATGAGGTGCCTGCCTACATGCTTGGAGCTTGTCTTGCAAGACAACCAGGAGGGACCAGCTTGCTTAGGGAATTTAATCTCTTGATGCGTTTCTATGGCAACAGGTGGAGGGAGAGGGGCTGGAGGGCTGGAAGACCTACCAGAAGGTCTACTTCCTGGACAGACTGCTGGAGAGTGACAGCCTCACCCTGGACCTTGTCCGCAATCTGGAGCAAGCCTACCCCCTCTTGTCCACCACCCACAACTCCGAGGTGTGTTGTACCCCCTCCTGTCCACCTCCCACAACTGTGTTGTACCCCCTCCTGTCCACCACCCACAACTGTGTTGTACCCCCTGCTGTCCACCACCCACAACTGTGTTGTACCCCCTGCTGTCCACCACCCACAACTGTGTTGTACCCCCTGCTGTCCACCACCCACAACTGTGTTGTACCCCCTGCTGTCCACCACCCACAACTCTGATCTGTGTTGTACCCCCTCCTGTCCACCTCCCACAACTCTGATGTGTGTTGTACTCCCTCCTGTCCACCACCCACAACTGTGTTGTACCCCCTCCTGTCCACCACCCACAACTGTGTTGTACCCCCTGCTGTCCACCACCCACAACTGTGTTGTACCCCCTCCTGTCCACCACCCACAACTGTGTTGTACCCCCTCCTGTCCACCACCCACAACTGTGTTGTACCCCCTGCTGTCCACCATCCACAACTGTGTTGATCCCCCTCCTGTCCACCTCCCACAACTCTGTGGTCTGTCTGTTGTGTGTGTGGTTGTTTTTTTTAATCCTGGTCATCCTGCCTCATTCTCATCATTCAGCTTTCTAATTCCTCGTGTCCTGTTAGGACTGTCTCCTTTGTTATGTCAACAGATACAGGCTTCCCCTAGCTTGCATCAGGAAACATTCTGAACTCCTTGCCCTCCTCCTTCTGGTCTGTCTTTTCCTCCTTGATCTTCCTCTTGCTCTGCCTCCCTCTTGCTAAAATTTCTGCCTCTCTTCCATCCCCTCCTCTTCTGCCTGCTCCTCCTGCTTCTCCTCCTCCTCCTCTTCCTTCTTAACAAAGCTTCTCCTCCTCCTCCACCTGCCAACCCTGGAGCAAAGCTTTCCTTCACATCTCATGAAGGCGGGCTGGGCCTGGAGATGTGGCATGCACAAACTCTGGCCTTGACGTTGCACTTTTCCTGAGAGTGCTTGTTGCTTAATCATGATGGTAGGAGTAGCCGCAGCGCAGCCACAAATACAGTGGAGCTCGGAGGCATCAGCACTTCCCTCCGCAGTCAACATGCATGACAAGATGTGAAACCCGAGATGTGAAAAGTTGCCGTGCTGTCTGCTTGCAGATCCGACTGAAGTGGGCCCAGGTCTGCATCAAGGTGGACCACACAGAGGCGCTCCCCAGAGTCCGACAGTTCCTCCTCGACCAAGGTGGGTGTGGATTTTCAGTCACGGCATGCATGATGCATGTTTTGTGTGTGCCTGATTTTTGTGGTAAACAGAATACTTCTCCTATTCTTGCAGTGGAGAGTGAGTGTCTATTTCTCAATAGATATATGAGTACAGCATCATGGCAAGCTCTTCTGGGTGCAGAAGCCAGCAAACATCTGGTATAGTTACGAAGTAGTCGGCACAGCAATAATGATGTGTTACTAATCAGTACAGTTGCAACGATGTAATAACTGTTTTCTGTGGGGCAAGCATTGTATGACAGTTTGCTGTGCAAGCAAAAGTGTGTCTCTCTTCGTTCTGTTCTATCACATTGTCAGATCTTTGTGTCCCACTACTACTTAGTCTGACACCCATGATCACTGGCCATGTTGTCAAATCTCTATACTTGGCATGGATGGCACTTTGAGTGAGATCACCGTCACACCATGGCATGTTGTGTACCCTAAGCGCAGCGCCATCCCCTCCATACTTGCAGGCAAACAGAAGTACGTGCTGCCGGTCTACCAGGCCTTGATGAGGGGATCCCAGGTATGCAGGAACTTTGCCCAGCAGGTCTTCCAGGAAACTAAGGCCATGCTCCACATCAACGTGAGGAACTATGTGCTGAAGGTGCTGAATGGAGCCCGCGCTCAGTGAAGCTCTAGAGCTGGAGCTGGAGCTAGAGGTGGAGCAAGGTGGTAGTGGAGCTGGAGGTGGAGCTAGAGGTGGAGATGGAGCTGGAGGTGGAGATGGAGCTAGGAGAGTGGAGCTAGGGGTGTGGAGCTAGGAGAGTGGAGCTAGGAGAGTGGAGCTAGGGGAGTGGAGCTAGGAGAGTGGAGCTAGGGGTGTGGAGCTAGGGAGTGGAGCTAGGGGAGTGGAGCTAGGGAGTGGAGCTAGGGGAGTGGAGCTAGGGGAGTGGAGCTAGGGGAGTGGAGCTAGGGGAGTGGAGCTAGGGAGTGGAGCTAGGGAGTGGAGCTAGGGATGTGGAGCTAGGTGAGTGGAGCTAGGGGAGTGGAGCTAGGGAGTGGAGCTAGGAGTGTGGAGCTAGGGGAGTGGAGCTAGGGGAGTGGAGCTAGGGGAGTGGAGCTAGGGGAGTGGAGCTAGGGGAGTGGAGCTAGGGAAGTGGAGCTAGGGAGTGGAGCTAGGAGAGTGGAGCTAGGGGAGTGGAGCTAGGGAGTGGAGCTAGGGGAGTGGAGCTAGGGAGTGGAGCTAGGGGAGTGGAGCTAGGGAAGTGGAGCTAGGGGAGTGGAGCTAGGGGAGTGGAGCTAGGGAGTGGAGCTAGGGGAGTGGAGCTAGGGGAGTGGAGCTAGGGGAGTGGAGCTAGGGAGTGGAGCTAGGGGAGTGGAGCTAGGGAGTGGAGCTAGGAGTGGAGCTAGGGAAGTGGAGCTAGGGGAGTGGAGCTAGGGGAGTGGAGCTAGGGGAGTGGAGCTAGGGATGTGGAGCTAGGAGAGTGGAGCTAGGGGAGTGGAGCTAGGGAGTGGAGCTAGGGGAGTGGAGCTAGGGTGTGGAGCTAGGTGAGTGGAGCTAGGGGAGTGGAGCTAGGGGAGTGGAGCTAGGGAGTGGAGCTAGGGAGTGGAGCTAGGGAGTGGAGCTAGGGAGTGGAGCTAGGGAGTGGAGCTAGGGAGTGGAGCTAGGGGAGTGGAGCTAGGGGAGTGGAGCTAGGGAGTGGAGCTAGGGAAGTGGAGCTAGGGAGTGGAGCTAGGGAAGTGGAGCTAGGGAAGTGGAGCTAGGGAGTGGAGCTAGGAGAGTGGAGCTAGGGAAGTGGAGCTAGGGGAGTGGAGCTAGGGGTGTGGAGCTAGGAGAGTGGAGCTAGGGGTGTGGAGCTAGGGGTGTGGAGCTAGGGGAGTGGAGCTAGGAGAGTGGAGCTAGAGGTGGAGCAAGGTGGTAGTGGAGCTGGAGGTGGAGCTAGAGGTGGAGCAAGGTGGTAGTGGAGCTGGAGCTGGAGGTGAAGCTAGAGGTGGAGATGGAGCTAGAGATGGAGCTAGAGGTGGTGTTGGAGCTGGAGGTGAAGCTAGAGGTGGAGGTGGAGCTAGAGGTGGAGCTAGAGGTGGAGGTGGAGCTGGAGGTGGAGATAGAGCTAGAGGTGGAGATGGAGCTAGAGGTGGTGTTGAAGCTGGAGGTGAAGCTAGAGGTGGAGGTGGAGCTAGAGCTGGAGATAGAGCTAGAGGTGGAGATGGAGCTAGAGGTGGAGGTGGAGCTAGAGGTGGAGGTGGAGCTAGAGGTGGAGGTGGAGCTAGAGGTGGAGATGGAGCTAGAGGTGGAGATGGAGCTAGAGCAAGGTGGTGATGGAGCTAGAGGTGGAGGTGGAGCTAGAGCTGGAGATAGAGCTAGAGGTGGAGATGGAGCTAGAGGTGGAGATGGAGCTAGAGGTGGAGATGGAGATAGAGGTGGAGATGGAGCTAGAAGTGGAGATAGAGGTGGAGCTAGAGGTGGAGCAAGGTGGTAGTGGAGCTGGAGGTGAAACTAGAGGTGGTGATGGAGCTAGAGGTGGAGGTGGAGCTAGAGCTGGAGATAGAGCTAGAGGTGGAGGTGGAGCTAGAGGTGGAGGTGGAGCTAGAGGTGGAGATGGAGCTAGAGGTGGAGATGGAGCTAGAGGTGGAGATGGAGCTAGAGGTGGAGCAAGGTGGTAGTGGAGCTGGAGGTGGAGGTTGAGCTAGAGGTGGAGATAGAGGTGGAGGTGGAGCTAGAGGTGGAGCTAGAGGTGGAGATGGAGCTAGAGCAAGGTGGTGATGGAGCTAGAGGTGGAGCTAGAGGTGGAGGTGGAGCTAGAGGTGGTGATGGAGCTAGAGGTGGAGATAGAGCTAGAGGTGGTGATGGAGCTAGAGGTGGAGCTAGAGGTGGAGATGGAGCTAGAGGTGGAGATGGAGCTAGAGGTGGAGCAAGGTGGTAGTGGAGCTGGAGGTGGAGGTTGAGCTAGAGGTGGAGATAGAGGTGGAGGTGGAGCTAGAGGTGGAGCTAGAGGTGGAGATGGAGCTAGAGCAAGGTGGTGATGGAGCTAGAGGTGGAGCTAGAGGTGGAGGTGGAGCTAGAGGTGGTGATGGAGCTAGAGGTGGAGCTAGAGGTGGAGATGGAGCTAGAGGTGGAGCTAGAGGTGGAGGTGGAGCTAGAGGTGGAGCTAGAGGTGGAGCTAGAGCAAGGTGGTGATGGAGCTAGAGGTGGAGCTAGAGGTGGAGCTAGAGGTGGAGGTGGAGCTAGAGGTGGTGATGGAGCTAGAGGTGGAGATAGAGCTAGAGGTGGAGATGGAGCTAGAGGTGGTGATGGAGCTAGAGGTGGAGATAGAGCTAGAGGTGGAGCTAGAGGTGGTGATGGAGCTAGAGGTGGAGATAGAGCTAGAGGTGGTGATGGAGCTAGAGGTGGAGCAAGGTGGTGGTGGAGGGCAGGAGGCAGGAACTACGAGGCTGTGCAAGACTGCCAGCCTGGGATTGGTTTCCTGCCTGGCACCCCCACCAACTGTCTGTCTGCCCATCTCCAGTGGTGTGCGGTGTCTCCATTAGCTTCTCATTCCAAGTTGCTCATCTTCTGCTGATCTCTGTCTGATCTTGGTGCCGCTGTGATTGTCTTGGGAAGTCTGCTGCTTTTATAAGACTGTTTGATGGATAGAGTTTATTTATTACTGACAATCTTCTATAGCACATATATATATATGTGACTCATGAATACTGATGCACCCAAAAATAATGAATCCAAAATAAATATTTTGTACATGTTGAATGACTGTTTGAAACGGGCATCTCCTCTATCTTATTCTCTGCTTTCACTGCCTTTAGAATTATTTCACAACATGTACAACTGTATCTGAATATGAGCAACTTTTATCACCTAATGCCTTTGCTTATCCAAAAATATTTTTATGCACCGTATCCATTGGATCCAAATGTTTACATCTATCTCAAGAGCTGTAATTACCATGTCATGCAATGCAAACAATCTCATATGAATATTCAGGTGAAGATTAAATAACTGGCTGCACAATGGACAACACTTGATGGTTGTTTATCCATGCAAATCATGTTCAGTTTATTCTCCTGTGCTAAGGCAGCTTCTATATGTGATATTAAAACAGCTCCATGTCTCATATTTTTAATAGATGTGTGAACATTTTTAATATAATGTGAGCTTTTCTTTTTCTGTTGCTAGGTTTTTAACCATAGTTGATGTCAATCGTATTAAAAATTTTCACATATGACGTCAATCATGTAATAAATGACCCGAGAGGACAGCCTGTACAGAGCTAGCTGTGTCCCGTCTTGGCAAGGACCAGGTGTTGCTCTGGAAAGACAATAAAGACAGAGTGGAAAAGACCGATGCGTTTTATTTCCTGCAGTCTTGAAGACACTTGCCAGCTTGCTAGTTTTTCCTCAGTTGTCATAAAGCAGACACTGACTTCTAGACAGAAAATTTTGCTTCAGATGTTGTGTGTGTGTGTGTGTGTGTGTGTGTGTGTGTGTGTGTGTGTGTGTGTGTGTGTGAGTGTGTGTTTGTGTGAGTGAGTGAGAGTGTATGTGTGTGTGTGAGATAGAGAGAGCGAGAGAGAGAGCGAGAGAGAGAGAGCGAGAGAGAGAGAGAGAGAGAGAGAGAGAGAGAGAGAGAGAGAGAGAGAGAGAGAGAGAGAGAATAAACTTTGTTTTTCAAGGGAAATACATGAATTAGGCATTATAATCTGCCTATCTTGCATCCAGCCCTTTTTTAAACAAGAAAACAAACAAACAAATCCAATCCCATCCCCCACCCCTACCCACCCACCCTTAATCCCACACAAAATTCACACAATAACTCAGGTTACAATCAATTCATGGTAACGAAATACCATGTTGGAAATAACCACGAAGTGAATTTAAAATAAGATTAAAGTATCTAGGATGACTACATAAGAAAAGTGTGTAGTTTCAATTTAAATTTCTCTAAACATTTTGCAATTTTAAGAGAATTGGTTAGTGTGTTCCACATAGTAGCCCCTGAATAAGATATGCTATGTTTAAACAAATCTATCCTAGGTTGTGGTATTATAAAGTTATATACACGAATATTTGAATGTTGGAATAAGTTTATCAAATAATCACAGAGAGAGAGAGGATGAGTGAAAGAGACAGACACCCACAGACAGACACACAGAGAGAGACAGACAGACAGACACAGAGAGAGACAGACAGACAGACACACAGAGAGAGACAGACAGACACAGAGAGAGAGAAAGAGATACAGAGACAGACTTCAAGTATACACAGTGTCGCGTTGTTAGCTAGCTAATGATGAAGACTCACCCTCGAGGAACGACTTAGTCGCCCTAGAGGGGAGGGACAATTAGCCTAACAGAGTTTACAAACTAAACTCAACCACCACTCCTTGGGGGGACACCACAAAACAGTCAAGCAATGTTTAACAAACACGTGAAAAAGACCACTGAATCAGGAATAAATAAACAAATCAAAGTTTATTCAACAATAAATAACAACCAAATTCACAATGACAATCTTAGATCATTATAATAAGGTGATTCCAGACACCCCAAAACCTGGAATCAAAAATCACCCACAGGTGGCCACTCACGTCACCCTGGGATATAGGGAAAACCTCTTCCCATCACCAAATTACCAGAAACTGGAATTAAATCAACAGTCAACACTGGCTTAAAATATACACCCCTTCCCACCACTTGTTCTGAGATGCCCCCTCAGAACAATAAGAGTACAGATGCACAATTGAAGTATAAAGAACACAAGGACAAATGACAACCGAGTCACTCCCACTTCAATCAGCAACAGTCTCCAAGTATTCAACAACACCCCAGTTGTTGAATAACTATAATCCGAAACTTCCCCAAAAGACCCAATCCCAAACAGTCTCCACTTAGAAGTTTTAACAGAACTTCCTCAGAATTAACATGCATCAGAGTTTCTTTGAGCCAACCCCTTACGACAACCCCCTGACGTCGTATCTCGAAAGAACCCCTGAACCCCCCCACAACTTTCCCCTCTTCCCCTCTAGCTGTGACGTGGCTTCCGCCCGCGTCAGACCAGTAGAAGTAAACAACAGAACTCACCCCGCGTGTAGCCTCCCCGCTCACGCCTCACCCTCTCCACTCGTTAGTTCATCCGAACTGTCACACACCGAGCAAACACAATTAACGCAACATGTGTAGAAACACGAAAAGGTCTCCTTACCCCACCTTCTCGCTGACATGGACTCTCACCCCCAGTCTCGGAGATTCCCCTTCTCCAGGTCCAAACTTACCCGACCACGCTGTCAGAAATTCCGTAAGTAGGAAAAACACAAATCTCACACAAATCCCCACGTGACCCGTTTCCCTTCTCCCACTCTTCAGTCTCTGAATTCAACTCAGATAAGTGTAGATGAAACACAGTTCTCCCGGTGTCACTTCACAACAGGTAGGTACCCTCAGATTCCGCCCCTGTCCTGTCACGAGATCCCACTGACTCTTGAGTACTTAGCTCACTACACAAAGTCAGTCAAGTTCAAAGTCAAGCTCCACCGAACTTTCGACAAATAACCCCAAGTCTCTCTGAGCCAGTGTGACAAATATCATCCTACGTAAGAATCAAGCTATCTGTCACTACTGCTCCTGTTGCATGTCAACCCTGCAACCAATGAATTTCACACGACACCGCCTTTCGCGGGTGTGCGTGCAATTACCCTTCAACACCCCTCTGCCTCTATCAAATCCCACTCTGGATTGATAAGCCACTTCTCGAGTGATCTTCACACACGAACCCTAAGTGCGTTTCGTTTAGACTCCTACCAAAGCACTATGCTAGACACAAACGAATCTCAGCCACCGTGACTGACGAAAAAACACTTTACTTGCAACTTGTGGACCCGTCACAATTGCGGAGGAGACGCCTCAAGCGTCCCGCCACGTCGCCCTCGTCAGCCTCGCACTAGACCCCGGGTCAGTGCAGCGTGTCAGGAACGACCCGGTGCTCGTCAGACGAGCGGAGTCCACCAGCGTAGACTCGAACGTAGACATGCACGGATAGGTTGGAACGCCCAGTAGACACTCAGTCAGCGGTCAAACACTCCGCATCCGTGTAATCAGCAGCTGCGCCTCTCGCAACAGCGCTCAGTCAGCAGCTGCGCCTCTCGCAGCAGCTCTTAGTACGGCAGAATACCGTAGGGTAGAATAGCCTGCAACATATCACCGTACAATCCGCGATAAGAGACTACTCCCCTTTGAATTTACTCTCACAAAAAATCAACATTTAACGACGCGCCTCACTCAGACGCCCTTAGTCGAAAAATCCCTCCTCGCGCCCCCAGGCGAGAGAAAATTGAATTAAATATATCTCATATCCTCATGGGGTGAATCACTAAACATTTCCCAGTGAAAGTAAACATCTTTTCCATAGATTTACTTTATCCCCATGACATAATTCAATCAAGTGAGTGAATGACCTATTTCCCAACCCGACAATAGTCAATCACTACACACGCGGCAAAGAGTACAAAATGGCGAAGCGGCTCATTACCTCACAAATCCTTCAGGCTGTGGTCTGTCCACCAAACTTCGCTATAGCCATTGGAAGAACCTCCTTCCCTTTCTCATGTGCCCCAAACCAGCTCGGTTTGACACAGAGAAAAACTGCGGCAAGCTAAACGCCTTGCCCACCACCCATCGTGGCTTCATGGGCAGCGGGAGCTCCCCGCTCCCACTACTGCTCCATCCAAGAGATGGCTATGATCTGCCTAGCCTAACGCTACCAGATTCCCGCCTGTGACTCTATCACGTGATCATTGCCCAACCGGTAATGAGTATTTTCCCGCTTCAAGAATTCGGCCCAATCACGGTCTCACAAACCTCCACGCTAAAGAACCGTGTTGAACTACAGGAAACCCCGTGCTGCATTCTTACAGACACCTGCACGTGGCACCCCGACACTCCGAGTGACGTCACACCCCCCTCCTGTCACTCAAATTCAACCGCGATGCGCCAAACGGCCGTTTGAACGCATTGACGGATTCGGTTTCTGCACTGGCAATTCAATCACTCGTCATCACGAACTCTAATCACACATTTTCGTCGCGCCAACACGCGACACACAGGCACAGTATTTCTACATGCATGCAGCATCCAAGGAGAGCTATTCCTCAGCCTGTAGAGGGAAGGAAAGCTCTAGTGAGTTCCAAAGGGGCATGCATGCCCACGCAAGCCCACGCAGCACACCCATGCAGCATGCCCACGCAGCACATCCACGCAGCACACCCATACAGCACCCCCATGCAGCACACCCATGCAGCAAGCTCACGCAGCACCAGCACGCCCATGCAGCACACCCATGCAGCATGCCCATGCAGCAAGCCCACGCAGCACACCCATGCAGCACGCCCACGCAGCACACCCATGCAGCAACCCCACGCAGCACGCCCACGCAGCACACCCATGCAGCAACCCCATGCAGCACACCCATGCAGTATGCCCATACAGCACACCCATGCAGCAACCCCACGCAGCACACCCATGCAGCACGCCCATGCAGCACACCCATACAGCACACCCACGCAGCACACCCAACAGCACGCCCATGCAGCAAGCCCACGCAGCACACCCATGCAGCACGCCAACGCAGCACACCCATACAGCACGCCCACGCAGCACACCCATGCAGCAACCCCACGCAGCACGCCCACGCAGCACACCCATGCAGCAACCCCATGCAGCACACCCATGCAGCACACCCATACAGCACACCCAAGCAGCAACCCCACGCAGCACACCCACGCAGCACGCCCATGCATCACGCCCATACAGCACACCCACGCAGCACACCCATGCAGCACGCCCACGCAGCACACCCATGCAGCACGCCCACGCAGCACACCCATGCAGCAACCCCATGCAGCACGCCCATACAGCACACCCATGCAGTACGCCCATACAGCACACCCATGCAGCACACCCATGCATCACGCCCATACAGCACATCCACGCAGCATGCCCATACAGCACACCCATGCAGCAAACCCACGCAGCACACCCATACAGCATGCCCATACAGCACACCCACGCAGCATGCCCATACAGCACACCCACGCAGCACACCCATGCAGCATGCCCATACAGCACACCCACGCAGCACGTCCATACAGCACACCCATGCAGCACACCCATACAGCACGCCCATACAGCACACCCATGCAGCACACCCACACAGCACGCCCACACCTCACAGCACCACCAGAGATGGAAATTCCCACAGTGCAGCCAGCAGATCCAGACTGTGATGGTTATCTGCACAAGAGGATGGAATGCAAGGACAATCGCAGCAGCCATGCTCCAGCATAACTTTTGTACTCTTGCTCATGGCATGGCTTGGAGCCTGCAGCTGCCTGCAAGACTGATCTCTGGTACCCTAGGCTTTGGTTCCAACCTTCCAGCAGCAGGACCGCATCATCTACCAAGTTATAAGCAAAAACTAGAAGTCATCCCGAGCAGAGAATGAGCCACAGCACCTGATCCACTCAAACTCCTGCCAAGAAGTTGAGCCACCCTGCTCTATCCCAGTCTCTGAAAAGACATGTACATCATTGTGTGTGCCATCTTGCTGTCACAGGGGAGGTAATGAACTACTTCTGCAGCAGAACAATATCACTTTGTCAAGAATAGCACTGGAACTAGTGGAAGGAAGAAATATTTTCTTCTAACCATCCTTAACCAAGTTTGATGGGGGACTGCTGTGGAGACCCTGTGTTCCACTCGGAATTGGATGGATGGATGGATGGATGGATGGATGGATGGATGGATGGATGGATGGATGGATGGATGGATGGATGGATGGATGGATGGATGGATGGATGGATGGATGGATGGATGGATGGATGGATGGTTGGACGGACGGACGGACGGATGGATGGTTGGATGGATGTTCGATGGATGGATGGTTGGAAGGATGGCTGGATGGATGAAATGATGGATGGATGGATGGTTGGATGGATGGGTGGATGGTTGGATGGATGGATGAAATGATGGATGGATGGATGGATGGATGGATGGATGGATGGATGGATGGATGGATGGATGGATGGATGGATGGATGAATGGATGGATGGATGGACGGATGGATGTTGGATGGATGGATGGAATGGTGGATGGATGGAAGGAATGGTGGATGGATGAATGGATGGACGGATGGATGGTTGATGGATGGATGGATGGTTGATGGACAGACGGATGGATGTTGGATGGATGGATGGATGGTTGAATGGATGGATGGATGCTGGATGGTGGACGGATGGAGGGATCAATGGTTGGTTGGATGGATGGATGGAGGGAGGGATCTATTCCTCGCCGGATCTTGGATTTCCTCAGTCTATGCAACGTGCCCCAGACTGCGAATGAAAACACCAAGGTTGACAACGCCATGAGCTTGCCTATTAGGGAAGTATGTGCATATAAATAATCTGTATTATTATTATTATTATTATTATTATTATTATTATTATTATTATTATTATTATTATTATTATTAACAACTATTGTCCAGCTTAGCCCTCACAAGTACACATTTTCCCTCTTGGTGAAGGCGAAGCAGTGCCATTAACTCTCTGGCAACGTAACGCCTCATATGGGGCGTTGCCTTCAAAACATTCCTGTATTTTCACGAATGGTCTAAGGGAGGCAACTCCAGTTTAGAATTATGTAGGGACCACTTTCCACAGTGAGTTACCTTTCTTTATGATTTCTTTTGAGGGGAGTTTGAATCAGTGAATTTTTTATGTGAACACCCTATGTTTTGCAAAAATGGCCGACAACTACTTTTCCGTGAAAATCTATCAATTTATATAGTGATTTTTCTTTTCTAGGTGCCTTTTTTATATTGCAAATGCTATCAGAATATAGGTAAATATATTGGCATTGTTTTTGCATTTCAGATTTTTTTTTTTGAAGGCACCATTCCAGCATTTTTCAATTCTTGCAACTTGACTGACGATTTTTGAACTTTTTTTTTTTTTTTTTTGCTGATTACATGCATTATTTCAGTAGATATAACTCAAATCATGCACATTGAAACATTTTGATCATGATTTGTTTGAATTAAGTGAATAAATATCTTTTATTTGATATATAGCTTTTGTCATTATTTCATGGCTTTCTATTTTTGTTAGATTTTTGAAAATGCTTGAAAAACCTACGTTGCCAGTGAGTTAAAATACATTACGAAAGGATATAACTTTGGGATGCACTCAGCTTTAAATGCTGTAACCATTCGCTGCAAGCAACTACAGGCAGAACGCTCTAACATTCACACCAAAGATCGTGTATATATACATTTTGTTAACACTGTGTAAGAGAGCTTTTGGTTTTAACTCACTGAACAACAGTTAAGCAACACTGATCGAACAGATCATTCAGCGTGGATGAGACTAATAATATTATCACTATACTCTATAGTGAGATATGTCAGTCAACTGAAAATGCACAACTCTCTAGTTTTACACCAATCTTAAACTCTTTTCTTTATCTTTGGAAAACAGCAAAACAAATCTTCTTTCCCTTCTGGGGAATGAGCACACGGACCACAGTATCCCGTGCGGAGTTCCAAGCGTCTTCGTTGGCATCCACGCTGCCATGTTGACTAAACTGCTTCAAAGCCTACACTTCCTCCCACCGAACCGAATGACACATGAATTAATATATCACATTTCAATTAAGATAATTTGAATTCAAAAAAATAAATATTTGAGTCTGACATATATTTCTTTATTAAAATATATATTTCAATGTTTGCAACAAAATATAAAATTGAAGTTTGGCCGTATTGTTGATAAATCTTAAATTTGTAGTTTCCAGCAGACGCTTTAAATCCCGCGCGGCCAGCCGCTTGCATCAGAGAGGCGAACACACCCACCAACGATACCCGAACAGTGCCAGTGACAGAAATCTACCGTCGCCATGCATTCCGATCGCGTGGAAGATGTGGCGTCCGCCTCCAACTTTAGAAGCGTGCAGATCACGCACTACAGTCTGGATCTGCAGGTGTCGTTTGAAGAGAGACACATCGTTGGCGTGGTGGAGCAGCACTTCCAAGTACTGACTCCCACCCGGGATGGTGAGTGCGCGTGTTGATGAGTTCTGCCTGCCTGCTTGTGTGTGTATGTGCGTTTTTTCGTGTGTGTGGGTGTGTGTGTGTGTGTTCATGTGTGTGTGTGTGTAGTCACTATATTGTGTGTGTGTGTATAGTGTGTGTGTTTGTGTTTTTGTCTGCGTGTGCACCTGTGTGTATATAATACTCTTGTGGGAGGATGAATGGAGGTAATCCAAGTGATTCATTTGATTTTTTTATAAAGATATAATGAAACTAGGTCCACACCAAGACATCTTGGTCTGTGGAGGTAATGAAAAAAGTTACTTGCTCAGTCTGCTTGCTTGTGGATCTCCACCCATGTGGAAAGCTGAGGGTACCCAAATAGGACAGCACAGTGGTTTGAGGTCAGCCCTTTGTTCACTCACAGGAGAATTACTGACCCCTGAGGGAATGACCCTATTATGTTGTCAATAGGGTGGGGGTGGGGGTGGGTGGGTGGGTGGGTGCCCCTGGGGAGGTAGAGGGCAGAAGGTGGCCAGCTCCCTGGGGTCCATCCCATAATATCTTCCACCCTCTGGCCCCCCTGCTGAGGGGCTGAGGGTCAGGAGAGAGGGTGAGTGAGGGGAAGGGAAAGATACCAAAAACGGACACAGACCCCTTTACACACCCACAGACTGCATGTGTGGTTCTAGCTCAACCACTACCATGGCGCCTCAGTATTAAGCTACTATTTCAGGGAAGGGACTGATCATGCTTGGACAAAGAAGGGGTGAGAACAAAGGGGCTCAAGGCCCTTCTAGAAAGTTCCAACTATAAGAAAGGCTTCACAACAGAAATACATTTCATGGCAGTTTCACATTGCCCATTGGAGTTTTGAGACTTTTGCCAGCACGTTCATACAAAACTTAAAACGAAATTCTCAGGGTGGACAGGAATGATAAAACACACAGGTCAAGGTAAATTAGTTTTGACTGAAGTGGAGACAAGTCAAAATGGAGACCATCTGGAATTGAAATTGCAAGATAAATTAATTGTGCTCATTGTCACCAAAAAAGCCTTTGTCAGGTGGAAGATTATGGACAGGAATGAGTCAGTCCTGTCTTCCTTTGGAGGAAAGGGAGTTAGTTATCTGTTGAGGATCACAGGCACTTGGGAAACTGAAACATTCTCTTCCTCAGTACGAGCACCTGTCTTTTCTGTGTGTCCGATCACCTATGCAGTGCTGAGGAAGCATATGTTAGTGGAGATGTACACTGCATAGATCTATGAACCATTTGTTTCTTTATATGTTGAGATAAAGTTTGTGTTCTAGTGGTTTGTGCATGTCACATGCTCCATGTCTTTTTGTAAATGTATTTTCTTTTGGGGGTGGTGGTGGAGGGGAAGTGGGGGGTGGGGAATCAAAGGTATGCAGCCTGTCATGCTTTGCCATTGAGGCAGGAATTCAAGTGGAAGGAAGGTTCTTGGCAAGGTGCCAGTGAGTCTTTGTGGTGCCTTTGTTGGGAGCTGTGGAAAGATGACTCTTGCAAAGCTGAATGCTTGTGAAACTGGAAGTAGAGGCATTGACGTCAGTTGCAGTAACACGCCTGTAGTGGATTTCAGTTGTGTCCTGTAATGATCTGCAGGACCTGTGTGTGTGTTGTGTGTGTGTGTGTGTGCGTGTGTTGTGTGTGTGTGTGTGTGTGTGTGCATGCGTGCATGTGTGCGTGCGTGCATGCGTGCATGCATGTGTGTGTGGTGTGTCTGTGTGTGTGTGTGGTGTGTCTGTGTTTGTGTGTGTGTGTGTGTGTGTGTGTGTGGTGTGTGTGTGTGTGTGTGTGTGTGTGTGTGTGTGTGTGTGTGTGTGTGTGTTTTTAAATGTATAACATGTGTGCATGTATATGTTATATAACAAAGGAGGGAGAGAGACAGACAGACAGACAGACAGACAGACAGACAGACAGTCAGACAAACAGACAGACAGACAGACAGTCAGACAGACAGACAGACAGACAGACAGACAGACAGACAGTCAGACAGACAGACAGTCAGACAGACAGACAGACAGACAGACAGACAGACACAGAGAGAGAGAGAGAGAGAGAGAGAGAGAGAGAGAGAGAGAGAGAGAGAGAGAGAGAGAGAGAGAGAGAGAGAGAGAGAGAGAGAGAGAGAGAGAGAGAGAGAGAGAGAGAGAGGCCAGCAGAGGCAGTGGCAGAGACTGGTTTTAAAAAGCCCATGTCATTGTGATAAGGCTGTAAATGCTTGGTCATGCACCTCAGGGAAGAGATGTACAGGTATCTGTCTACACAGTAATTTCGTTCATGCCATGTTTAGATCCCTTTTCCTCCATATATCTTATATTTGGTTTAGGACCCTGTCAAGAAACACTACGAGAAAAAACAACATCTGCCCTTGGCCCTCCATGATTCTCGTTTCATGAGTGCCTCGAAAAAAATACATCGAACTCCCGAAAACGCATCCCTAAGCATTTTTAACTTACATAACAATCAAAGCCTTTTTATATACATCACAAATGTAACTG
>JAWQFJ010002125.1:51145-55811 GCA_034096865.1 Theodoxus fluviatilis | reverse complement strand
CTAATGAAATCCCATCCCAGTACTCTCTTTTGCGTTTTTCCTCCGCTATCTAAATCGTGGAAGGCCATCCCAGAACGCCGCTCCAAGAGCACTTACCCCAGCACCAGGAGCTCATGGCTTCCCTCTCAAAATCCTCACCAGACACTTCTCCCCAGCACGTCCTATCCCACTGCGCCCATCGCTCTCTCCATCTCTTCACCTAACATGCCGTCTTCTTGCCGCCTCTTGTCGGAAACCGCTTCCCGTCCAGCGGAGATGCTAAGCAAGGGAAGATAGTATCTGCCATGGCACGGTGCCCATGGAAAGTCGGTGACAGCAAGTCAAGGGGATTTGCGTCCATGTCTACTGTGCTAGGAAGGTCTGCCCATTCCACTCTTTCCGTCCATACGCTGCCACAGATCCCGAGCTTGATGTCGCGTGGCGCTCCCGCCTCTACCAAGTGTTCCATGTGTGTTCTTCTCTCTGGAATCCTTGGAGACTGATCGCCTTTTTTTTGTTCGCAAGGAGAATTAGTGCCATGAGGGGGAAAAAGGCGAATTTAATGCAGAGCGTTCCTCTCCGGAGAAAGAGATTCCAGGTGCATCCTCTCTTCCTCGTCTGGGTGACTTCTTCGCACAAGTGCTGTGCAAAATGCCGCTACTAAACGTGTCACTGACGCCTCTCATTTGGAAATCCCCTTCACAACCCCGTACCCCACCGTACGGAAGTCACCTTAACTAAATGAGGCACTCAGGCAGACCTTATTTTTCCTCAAACAAATCTATTTCTAATTACGTCGTGTGTGTGTATGTATGTGTGTGTGTATGTATGTGTGTGTGTGTGTTTGTGTGTGTGTGTGCGTGTGTGTGCGTGCGTGTGTGTGCGTGCGTGTGTGTATGTGTGTGTGTGTGTAAGGGAGAGAGAGAGAGAGACAGACAGAGAGAGAGAGAGACAGAGAGAGAGAGAGAGACAGAGAGAGAGAGAGAGAGAGAGAGAGAGAGAGAGAGAGAGAGACACTTTTCTTGCATGGGGTCAAATCTCTTTAGGAAACCACCTCCTCATTCCCCACCCCACCCCACCCCCTCCACCCCTTGTCAGGACAACTTTCAGCGCCAATCACCGTGGCGATTCTCAGGTGGGTCGCTAACAAAAGTCACATTTTTATTCAACACCATGAAGTTGCGTAGACAGTCTGTGCATGAAGAGGATTCGAGTTCAAACAAATTTGGAGACTTGAGTCGTCTTCTGGTCTCTGGCGCCCACTAAAGGAGAGTTAACGCACCCTGACATGACGTATATTAACAGCTAGAGATTCGAAGCGACGTTTCGTCGAGGAACGTGAGTGTTTACTTCTGCTTTCTGCGCATTCTACTTTCGTATGGAAGATGGACCACACACACAGGCTGTACACAAACACTCGGGCCTGGAGTCACGTAGGAGAGGAAGGAGGGGGTGGGTGGGTGGGGGGTGGGGGGTAGGACCCTTCTTACCCCCCTTTCCTGTCGTTAGTCGTTCATCGTCGGTTGAGAAACTTCGGGCATTACCGAGTATGTCGACTGGCGTCGTTCATGAATGATCCCCTGATTCAAGCTGATAACTGGTCTTTGTGCTATTCACAGCTCAGTGGAAAGTCTGTGCCAGCTGACTTGGCCGTGCCCATTCCGTTTGCGAGGTCTCCAGGAAATGAAGGTGGCTTGTGTATCGTTGTAAATGCAGTTTATCAAATATCGCATGTAGATAAATAAAACAGCTTTTGATGATGTGCCTAGTGTCGTATTTGTTAAAAATATGTTAATGTCATTGTGCAACGATGCGATTTTCTCTCTCTCTCTCTCTCTCTCTCTCTCTCTCTCTCTCTCTCTCTCTCTCTCTCTCTCTCCGCGATCTGAAATTGTTATTATACATTTTATTTTCCCTAACATTTAATCTATAAAGACAACACTGTTTAAAAACTACATATTTTCATTGCAACCCACTAATCTTTCCCCACCCTTAATGGTTTTCGTTCCTTCTCCCTTCTATTAATATTTTTGGATGAAATTGAATTTTGTTTGCATGATTTTTCTTTCTTTCTTTTACTCTGTTTTATTCTGAGCTTCAAACCCAAATACTTGAATATTTTGGATTTGTTTTCCAGCCATCTAGATTTTTCCAAAAATATATTTCCTCATCGAGAGAATTGTAAAATTCTCATGTTCCCGTTTCGTACCTGTCACGTCAATGTGAACGTGCGTAAATAAAGACTTTTCGCATCTGCTGGTAATTCTGATCAAAACTGAATGCTCATCCAAAGTCCAATTCGCTGCTCTTTTCTTTAGCGTTTCGCACCTAAACGAGACGTGTTTTTGTAGATGACATGCCCTGACATAGCTCAGTATCTGGAAACTGCAACTTTAATGAGAACATACGACATATTGTATTATTTTGCCCTTGCATGCAGTCTAGAAATTATCGAACGATTCTCGCTCAAGAACATCAGAGCACAGATAAATATCGTACCACTGGCAATATGGACCTGTAAGTTGAAGCCTACACCACAGCCCCAGGGCAGGTTATCCCGATTCGAGCCACGTATTGCATAAGATGAGCGCCCCGGGGCGCTTTGACCCATTTTCTTAACCTCTCGTGCAGACTGAGCCGGGGCGAGTCGGGTAGCTCGCCTTATACAACGCGTGGCTGCAGGACTACAACACTATATCATCGCTTACTTAACCACCATCACTGCCCGTCACCACCACCTCTACCATTACCACTACTCCACTACCACTTCCACCACCACCTCTACCATTACCACTACTCCACTACCACTTCCACCACCACCACTTCCTTTAACACTACTCCACTACCACTTCCGCCACCACCTCTACCGTGACCACCACTCCACGATCACTTCCGCTACCACTCCTACCTTTACCACTTCTACACTACCACTTCCACCACCTCCACAAATACCACCACCGTCACCACCGCCACATCATCAGCACACCACCACTACCACTATCACCATTACCATTGCACCATCACCACCATCGAAATACTACCTTCACACTAGCATCACATACCACTGCCCAGCCACTGCCACCGCCAGAGTAACAATCAAAGTAACAGTAGCAACGTGACAACGTTACTGCACCGGTAAGCAAGAACGTAGGAGATAGAGAGACCTCCTCGTGGGAACGTTCCATGCAGGTGCACACTGAATGTTCTACTGCTACTACCCGCAGCACCAGCACCACCATCCGCACCACCAGCACCAGCACCACCACCCGCACCAGTAACACCAGGACCAGCATCACAAGCACCAGCATCACAAGCACCAGCATCACAAGCACTAGCTCCAGCAGCACCACCATCAGTAGCACTACCACCACCCACACCAGCGCCACCAGCACTAGCTCCAACAGCACCACTACCACCAGCACTACACCAGCAATACACCAGCACCACTACCAGCACCAGCGCCACTACCACCAGCACCACCACCCGCACCACCAGCACCAGCACCAGCATCACAAGCTCCAGCAGCACCACCACCACCAGCACTACACCAGCACTACACCAGCACTACACCAGCACTACACCAGCACTACACCGGCACTACACCACTGCACCAACACTACACCAGCACTACACCAGCACTACACCAACACCACTACCATCAGCACCACTGCCACCAGCATCACAAGCACAAGCTCCAGCAGCAGCACCACCAGCAGCAGCACCACCAGCACTACTACTACTACTACTACTACTACTACTACTGCTACTACTTCTACTACTACTATTTCTTCTACTATCTTCACCTTCACCACCACCATCACTGCCACAACGACTACTACCACTCCCGTAACTCTCTACTGGGTCGTTGGTGCATCATTAATGGATTTCTGACAAGTTCTCGCCAAAATCTTCAGTCTTCCGCCGCCCTGGGGGAAGAGGCCAAGGACAAGTCCGTCCACTCTTCGATGTCATCTTCCCTTGTTTCTCTGTCAGTCTTTCCTTCTTCCTGGCACGCTGCCTTGCAAGAGAGTCTCCACAATGCCTGGATACAAAGCAGTGGCTTCATTACGGCAGAGAGGCGCAGTGTCCGGCCATCTGGAGAAGGTTCACTTCCGGTCTGCACAGACTCTCTCTGTCACTCCGCGCTCCCCCGCTTCCCGCTGACTCAGTGCAAGAGCTGGAGGAAGTCAAGTTACGCGCGCTGCCAGTGCCAGCAGTGAGTCGTCGTTGTGTTCTTTCGTCTCCTTTCTCCACTCACTCCACACGTAGACGTTCATTGTGCTCCTCCCACACATCCCTGTGAACATTTTGCCTCACATCAAAATGTTGTAAATAAACCGGCTCTGTGTTCTTTCCATTCAACTAATTTCGGGGCTTCGGAAAACAAGGAACATGGTTTTCTTTACTCTGTTGTCGCTGTGAATAAGGAACTACTTTCTTCTTATCTGATCATTCTCCATACTTAATTACTTTAAGCAGAGCTGTCACCCACTCTGCAAAGTTGATCACGCACTAGCAAAAAAAGAAGCAAATCTGGCAGATCATTTATACCCACAGTCAGACGTAGGTCATCACACAGCGTTGGCATAGTGAGACTGAATTTATCATATACTGTACATGCCCCAGGCCTTCATGTTGTTAGTGTGCGTGACGAACTTCACACCAGGAGCTTCTAAAGATCTTCCGC
>JAWQFJ010002125.1:26145-48645 GCA_034096865.1 Theodoxus fluviatilis | reverse complement strand
TTGATGGGGTGAGCAGAGGGGAGGGATGGTCGGGTGGCAGGCGAGAATCGGGTGGCCACAAGAGGCCCGGGTGAGAGATAGGGCGGTAAGGTAAAGGTGAAAGCCTGTCTTCTCACGTCAATACCTCACAAGCTGGGTGACATGCAGGGAGCGGACCTTCTAAATGCCTACGTTGTTGCGATGCTCATAGTGGCACAGTGAGCCAGGTCATCTCCCCTCCGTGGTGACGACAGCTGCACAAATTTACCTCACCTCTAGACTCGGGAATTAGGACAAACCAAGCCGTCACTTGCGATTTGTCCCGTTGTGCGATGTTGTGTATATCGCGGTGCGGGTACATATGTACGTGACGGAAATGTGAAATGAAACTCCGCCATGACAGTGTTATTAATTTTCTTCTTGTAATGTAACAATGTGTGTGTGCGTGTGTGTGTTTGTGTGTGTGTGTGTGTGTGTGTGTGTGTGTGTGTGTGTGTGCGTGCGTGTGTGTGTATGTGTGCGTGTGTGTGAGTGTGTGTTCGTGAGTGGTGTGTGTGTGTGTGTGTGTGTGTGTGTGTGTTCGTGAGTGGTGTGTGTGTGTGCGTGCGCGCGCGCGCGCGTTCGTGGTGTGTGTGTGTTTGTATATATGTGTGTTAATATGTTTGTGTTGTTGTTTTTTATCCCCCCCCCCCCCCCGCAACCAGGACTGATTTGTAGTGGAAATGAGTAAAAAGTCGCTAATCATTCAAGTCTGATTCTTTTATGGTCTCTTGTGACAAGGACACTATTGACACATGAAGCGAAATACATCATGAAGAGACTGTTGATTTCGTATATGTTTTCAATTGCCTGCACCACCTTTCAGTGTATAGAGTGAATGGATGAAAACATCAGAGGGAAGATTGACTCTCTCTCTCTCTCTCTCTCTCTCTCTCTCTCTCTCTCTCTCTCTCTCTCTCTCTCTCTCTCTCTCTCTCTCCAATTCTCGAGGCTTCCAAGGATTCGATTGCCTCAGCACGGACAATCAATAGATCGAAGTCACTCCGGAAATGTAGTGAGGCTCCATACGCTGACTACCGACCATGTGAGTGTCTGCAGTCACCAGGGTAAACACTGCCCTATCACAGAAGGGCTCCAGCCAGTAGCTGGAGACCAGGGTCCTCAGCCATGATGACACGTGATGGCGCCGTTTCGCATTTTTCTCCTGAACGGCAGGCAATTTAGAGGCTGCGTTACTGCGCAGAACTCGGAATGGAGGAGAGGATGTGATTTCGTGCGTGGCCGTCAATTGGGTAAATGGCACCTCATGCACTCACTCTGCAATGGGTGCCAGTGTCTATGGTGGCTTGTAGAGAGGTCGCTGGGTTGGTTAACGGTCGCACGGCTGAGAAATAGGTAGTCGACAGAGTGATTAAAAAGGAACGATGATTGTGTGGTTGTCTGTCCGAGGTTGAACATGGATCTGTTTTTTTTGGTTGTTAAGAACGTTCCACGATATGATGTCATGCATTCGTTGATATTCCTCATCAATGTTTTATTTTACTTTCGGTCATTTTGTACTCAGTTGTGAATACTCAAGCAAAATGTGAGTTTTTTAAACTGTGTAAATTAGTTTGTAAACGGCGAAGTCACGTGCCGCATTTTACGTTGGTTTTTGTAAAACGTTTTGATTAAGAACAGTCTCATCTGTAACTAGAATGGTATGTATCCATCCATAAACGGTAAAGTTTGAATATTAATGTAAGAACACAGATGATATACATTGTACTGTATGACCACAAGTAGTCACATAACAAGTAGAATGCTTCAACCTCATAATCTCACATGTCTACTTTCAAGGCTGATATGCCATAAAAACTTATCCATCCATCCATCCATCCATCCATCCATCCATCCATCCATCCATCCATCCATCCATCCATCCATCCATCCATCCATCCATCCATCCATCCAACCATCCATCCATCCATCCATCTATCCATCCATCCATCCATCCATCCATCCATCCATCCATCCATCCATCCATCCATCCATCCATCCATCCATCCATCCATTCCTTCAAGCATTCATTTACTCATCCATCCATTTATCCACATCCTTCATTCATTCGTCTATCAGTCTCTCCCTCCCTCCTTTCCTGCCTCCCTCCCTCCCTCCCTGCCTCCCTCCCTCCCTCCCTCCCTGCCTCCCCCCCTCTCTTCCTCCCTCCCTCCCTCCCTCCCTCCCTCCCTCCATTCCCCCTCCCTCCCTCCCTTCTTGCCTCCCTCCAACTATTCAACCATCCCTCCCTCCATCCACTAATTCATCAATCCATCCACCCACCCACCCATTCATCCATCTATCCCCCCCCCGCCCCTCCCCCCCCCCCTCCATCACTGTCGATGTGTCAATGTGTCACATTAAACGATCCTGCAGCTTAACCTTTTTTACGTTCCAAAATGTGCGATAAGGCGAGAGACACGACGAAAGCAGTCTTTTTACTGATTTGTTTCTGTGCAAGGTGAAATGAGGCGATGAAATATAAACAGTACACTCAATAGGACATACAATAGATCATTTCATCAAATATCATCAGCCAATGATCAAAAACACTTGCAAATCCGCATACATACAACTCAGACAGATAAGCGCAATCAGACACCTTCTCACTACTCAAGCTACTACTATCCTAGTCTGTGCTCTTATTCTCAGTCGCCTGGATTATTGCGACGGCCTTCTTGCTGGCTGTCCCGCATATCTCACTGATAAACTTCAAAGAGTACAAAATGCTGCAGCTCGACTCATCTGTAAGTCAAAAAAGTCAGATCATCTCACTCCTCTCTTCCGCTTTCTCCACTGGTTGCCCATTAGTGCTAGAGTCCAATACAAGATTGCCTGTCTTTGCTACTATTGCTTCGCTGAATCCCTTCCTCAATATCTCTCTAAACCCATGCGCACCTACACACCCGCTAGACAGCTACGCTCTTCCCCAGACACAAGAATCCTCAGGTTCCCAGAGGACCCTCCAGTTAAAACAAAATTTGGTGAACTCTCTTTTATCAGGAATGACCTCCCCGCCTCTGTTCGTCACTCTACTTCTCCCTCGACCTTTCGCTCTGCTCTCAAAACTCACCTCTTCTTGAAAATCGTTCCTGAATCCTGTCTAAGTTTTTTTCATCTTCCTCCCCTCACTGTTCTCTTAGTACTAGCTTGCCTAAGCCCCCTACCCCCGTCCTGTCCCTCCTCCCCCACTCCCCAGTTTCATGGTTTAACGGTGACGCTGTACATCAGTTTGTTGAATGTCTGAAGTGAATGTCTTACTCTTATGTTATTAAGTTTATTAAGTTGTGCTTGAGGTGATTGACTGTTATTGTATATTGTAATGGTTGTGTATCTATGCGCCTTGAGCATGTCTTAACTCATTGGTAAGGCGCTTTAAAAATCCACACATTATTATTATTATTATTATTGTTATTATTATTATTATTATTATTATTATTATTATTAAATGAGGAACGAACACCACCCAAAACAAAACAATAGAAAGAGATTTAATAATATACAACATGCCACTGAATTCTAAAATCGAATCTCACGTAAGTAATCTTGTCTCATTACTAGATGGCAAGGGCTGCTGCTGAAATTTCTGGTCTTGCATCTGCTGCTGCTGCTGCTTATATTCCTGCTGTTTTAATTCTCTTCTTTCTCAGCCTGCTGCTCTTAATCCTGCTCCTCGTGCTTTTCATGCTCCTCGAATTCTACCTGCTGCAATTGCTCCTCCTCCATTTGTTCTTTCAGTATCTCTGCTCCCGCAGTTCCTTCGGTCTCTTTTGCTACTGTTGCTCTTGCTCTCGCAGATGTCAGTCCTCCTCCTCCCCCTCCTCCTCCTCCTCCTCCTCCTCCTCCTCCTCCATGTTTCGAGTTAACACTGACGTGAGTATACAGGTGTCACTGCGAGTATGACCCCAGGGCAGGTGATCTTGTAGCGGGTAACGTTCTCCGTTCTGGCCAGATGCTCATTTCTCCGCCATTTGTCTCAGGCACCGGCACCTCCCTTTCTGCCCTTGCAGACAATGTGGAAATCAGCGCTGCAAGTCTGCCTTATTTCTCCTGTCATCGCAGATTAGATGAGCAATGAACTGGCACTCGTTATCCCCCCAGCTCCCAACCGCCCCCGACACGAGTAGTGCTTCAGCTGGCCGTGTGCTCACTCTCTCAAGGGTGGCTTCAGTTCGACCGGAGTCTGTAGAACGTCAGAAACTTTTTAAGCCCGTGACGAATGTCGATAAAGAATTTACGCCTTATCGTTATCTCCTGCCAGTCCACCCTGACTGGGAAGGGGGGGGGGGGGGGGGGGGGGGGGTAATGCGTCTCATGTGATAATGCATCCACAGATGGAGAATAAATTCTTGCCTGTCAGTTTGTGTGAATATTACTGCACGGTTACAGGTTTGCGGTCTGCCATCCAAGAGAAAAAGCGAATATGTGCAGTGTTTATCTTGTGTGCTTTCCGGGGCACGCTATAGTGAAGGGCTTAGCGCGCTTGCCCGCTTTCGCTCGCGGCTAGCAATATCTGTGTGGATCCTAAAGTCGCATCCTTGGGCAAGGTGGTTTGCCCACAGTGCCTCTCCTACCGAGGAGATACACTGGATACTGGGCGCTGCACAGCAGCAACCTGGGCCGTAATCCTGTAAGAAAAGGCTTATTATCATCATCATCATTGTTGTTGTCCTCCTCCTCCTCCTCCTCCTCCTCCTCCTCCTCCTCCTCCTCCTCCTCCTCCTCCTCCTCCTCCTCCTCCTCCTCCTCCTCCTCCTCCTCCTCCTCCTCCTCCTCCTCCTCCTCCTTCTTACTATCATCATCATCATCAGTAGGAGTAAGAGCAGTAGCAGTAGAATATCGCTCACAACATTTCCGCAAATTACACTCTTCAAAGCATTCGAGCTTATTCACGGCTCCAGGTGAGGTAAATCTAAAATAATCTGTGTTTGTATGGCGCATCGTACAGGCATACGTAGTGTTACAAAGAGTCAATAGGTTGGGCCAAATTAGATATAACTTACGATCTACTGATTGTTTTGGCACTTCACACGTGAATTAATCGTGTGGGGTTGACGTAGTTGAGAATATGATACCCCACTATGTAACTTCTATTTTGAGTAATTTCATGAACTAGTGTGGGGTGATTTTATCTTTCTTCCTAATTGTTTGGCCAGTTGGAGAGAAGTATGAGCATGTTGATGTACTGTACTCATGAGGCGGGCTTACTTGGGAAGGTGGCGGGTATAGGGGAGTGGAGCGGATGTTTTGCATGTGTACACATTTGAAAATGTCTTCACCCGTTTTGACGATACAATTTTATGCAATTCGTTCTGAAATGCTTTATGCAGCCAGAGATAGGTTCCAGGTCGATTTGACGAGACATATCACCTTCGAGCGAATATGAAAACATATTTGTGTGGATGCCTACAACGGTTGGGCCTTGTGTTTCCTGGGTTTCCCCACAACCTCTTCAACGTTTTTTGTTTTCGTTTTTTGGGGGTTGGGGGTGGGGGGTCTGGACCCAATACTTTGAAGAGTATAAGTTTGACAATGGAAGGGAAAAGTTCAGACTGGCTACATACTATGCATTTCAACTTATGAACAATTCTTTCATAACAGTGGGTTAGTTTCGTGCCCATGCCTTCGTAGGGACAGGGACAAAGCCATTGATGACTGAAACGACAAAGATAACAGAAATACCTCATATATTAGGGAATCTACAAGACGCGACACATCCTTAAGGTCGCACTTAATGGTTTCGTCGGGTCCTTTCTCCGACGAGCTGCAAACGCATAAAAAGTTGGTGTGGCTCCTGCTTCGCCTTTGTGACGGAAAACCAGATTTAAAAACTATAAACTCATGTGATGGATTGGAAAGTCGACAGAAGCCTATTCCGTTTCAACAACGCCCATTTGTTTTCGAGTCAGTGTCAATGGCATCCTGGGTTCAGGGCGCTGTGTCAATGAAGTTAATGGCAACACGACCCATCCTAACACAGTGTCCTTGAATGAACTGAGGACTGAACTCAGTTAACTCAAAACCTCAGAAAATAATGAAATTGTTCGTGAAATTGTGCTGGGTTTTGATTACCGGTACTAAAAGTACGGGTTTCTCCCCATTGCCCTTGCCATAGTCTGCCCACACTCCCTCTGTCTCTGTCTGTGTGTCTGTCTGTGTGTCTGTTTGTCTGTCTGTTTGTCTGTCTGTCTGTCTGTCTGTCTGTCTGTTTGTCTCCCTCCCTGTATTTTTCTGTATTTCTGTGTTAGCCACTTTTCCCTGAATGCGTGCATATATATCATATGTCTGCTTCTTTCTCTGTTTCTCTTCGTTCTTCTCTCTTTCTATCTGTTCATTTTTATCTATGTCCCGTCTGTGTGTCTGTCTGTGTGTCTGCCTATGTGTCGGTCTGTGTGTCTGTCTGTCTGTCTGTCTGTCTGTCTGTCTGTCTGTCTGTCTGTCTGTCTGTCTGTCTGTCTGTCTGTCTGTCTGTCTGTCTGTCTGTCTGTCTGTCTGTCTGTCTGTCTGTCTGTCTGTCTGTCTGTCTGTCTTTCTGTCTGTCTGTCTGTCTTTCTGTCTATCTGTCTGTCTGTCTGTCTGTCTGTCTGTGTGTGTGTCTGTCTGTCTGTCTGTCTGTCTGTCTGTCTGTCTGTCTGTGTGTCTGTCTGTGTATCTGTCTGTCTGTGTGTCTGTCTGTGTGTCTGTGTGTCTGTGTGTCTGTCTGTGTGTCTGTGTGTCTGTGTTTGTCTGTGTCTGTGTGTCTGTCTGTGTGTCTGTCTGTCTGTCTGTCTGTCTGTGAGTCTGTGTGTCTGTCTGTCTGTCTGTCTGTCTGTCTGTCTGTCTGTCTGTGTGTCTGTGTGTCTGTCTCTGTGTGTCTGTCTGTTTGTCTGTCTGTCTGTCTCTCTCTCTCTCTCTCTCTTTCCTCTCTCTCCCCGCTTCTCTCCAGTCCGCATTTCTCCTTTGCTCTGGATGGCGACCGGGCGAGCAGAGATCACGTGAGTGTTTTCCCCACCACTGTTGCGCCAGGAATCTTAACCCTCGACTTTATTGACTCCGCTGGCACGCTTTGCTTCTGCCGCCGTATCCGGGCCATGTAATCCTTCCTGCGTTTCCCGTCACTCTCATCTGGCGCATGAACGTAAACTTCACAGGAATCTCTGCTCCATTTCGGCTTCGTCTCGATGCATTTCCTCTTTGATGTAAACCGGTTCCACGATTACTAACTGTAGGTAATCCTTACCAATCTTTTCAATCAAAAGGTTGCATGTTGGGTCAGTGGATCTAAAGTCTAATTTATTTAAAACTCCTGCACGGAAAGAAAAGGAAAGCGTTTTTTTATCCACGCAGACTCATTCTGAGAGAAGTGATTGTTGGGAATAAGTGTATTTTGCACACTCTTAACGCCGTGTATCAAGAATTATATATCCATGCGTCATGGTTAAGTTCGTTGGCTCAAGGGCAACAACGCAAGATACGTTTCTTAGAGATGATTCTCTTTCTGCCGCAAAAAAGCCAAACTCTGTCAGCGAATTCCAACGATGATTGTGCTCAACAATCGTCAACACGGGCAGATTCATCTGGGTGGGTAACTAACGTCTTTTGCCTTGCCTCGTTGCGTTTCAACTCCGCCTGAGTAGATCATATCTTGTTGAAGATCCTGGCATACCAAATAATACGACGCAGAAAACTAGTTATTTGCCGAGAGAACGTAGACTATCGGTAATGCTAAAAACTTATCTTGGGCTATGAGTTCCAAAATGCCAGAACTGATCTATGTGAGGAGCAAAGAACGGAGTTTGAAGTTTTCTCTGATGTAGTGTTCCATGTACTCCGTGTCCTTCTCCAAATAGAAGAGATGCACTTTCCTTCAAAACGCATTTTCGTGTACTTAAAAATGAGTTAGAATCCTGCAAAAGTTATTACACAGGTGCAACGTTTTTCATAACACACCCTTGAATTAGTTCTCTGGCATCAACATTCATTCATCATTTTATCACGTAATTTGAGCTGAACTATCCTTGGCGTACAGTTTTTGATTTGTCGATGAAAGCAAGAGGGCACGCATTTGTTAGCATGCTTAAGTGCGAAAACTAACTGTTTCCCTTGGATAGCAAATTTTGTTTTCGAACGGCGACGAAGATGCAAAGAAGACGAATGGAAATGTTTTGGGGAACCAGGTACGCCTGCTGGTTTCCAAGGAGATGTCTTTGAAGACGATGTCATTTACTCGCAGTTGTTGCACCGGAATAGTCTCGGCGTATCAGCGATATTTTCATCACAGCTTCTTATGCGTATGAATTCTACCTTGCCATATCATCTCCATGTGGACTTGGCTGAGATTACATACATGTAGAACCACCGGGTGACTGGGAAATGGAGCCGGGGCTTGCTCTCACTGCAACCAATACCAGTGATGTGGATTGTCGGTGGTCTTGCATAGCCTGCAAAGGCTGACAGGCCGTAATGTTTCTTCCTTCCTGTCATCCATCCATTCATCCACCCCCCTATCATCTATCCATCTATCCATCCATCCATCCGTTCGTCCGTCCGTCCATCCATCCATCCATCCATCCATCCATCCATCCATCCATCCATCCGTCCATCCGTCCGTCCGTCCATCCGTCCATCCATCCACCCGTCCATCCATCCAACCGTCCATCCATCCACCCGTCCATCCATCCACCCGTCCATCCGACCGTCCTTCCATCCGTCCAACCATCCGTCCGTCCGTCCATCCATCCATCCATCCATCCATCCATCCATTCATCCGTCATGCCATTTACCTTACGGATAGCTGCATCTTTATCGACTCTACATGTGCATCACTTTCACCGTCGACCTGGTCTGTTACCACAGTGTTTACTTTTAACTCTCTCTCTCTCTCTCTCTCTCTCTCTCTCTCTCTCTCTCTCTCTCTCTCTCTCTCTCTCTCTCTCTCTCTCACACACACACACACACACACACACACACACACACACACACACACACACACACGCACACACACATACACACGCACACACACATACATACGCACGCACACTTCACTTCACTTTCACTTTGGCATCGCAGTCTCGGAAGACCATCAGCGCGCCCCATGGAGATCCGTAGTGTTGGTGGAGCCTCTGCAGCGCCAGCTGTGGCTGTAGAGACCGATCCTCGAGCGGCAGTCTCTGCCGCATGCACCACAGACGTGTTGGGTCCTCTGGGTTGTGGGAATCAGCGCGGTGCGTCTTCCCCGGGCTCTCTTTTCCGCCGCGAGCTAGCCTCTCGCCTCATCCGCCACCCTCGTGCCCTCGCGGCCATGTTGCACGCACACTCACAAACACACACGCGCGCGCATCCCTCTAATGCCTCCTTCATTTTGTCTTTAATCTTCTAACAACTGTCGCCTCAGCAATGATTACCTTCACCATTACGGCCTTCACAACAAGCAATCACTCCCACCACTACGACTGTCACCTACTGTAGCCGCAAATCTTCCTCACCACCGCCATCTCATATTTGATCTATTCAACCCCCATCACAACAAACCACCTCATTTCCTCCACTTTCTCATCTATAATTGTTAGCATCGTGGCTATGTACATAACCCAAACATCACCATAGCTAGCACTCTAGCAAAACATCTCGATTAGCTTTGATGAACAGAGTACTTTGAAGTGTACGTGTAGGAGCAGAGTTAATGTTTCCATTAGGGAGTCCTATGCCGGCAACATACTAGACAAATAATTGTTTGTTTTTTAACCTGAGGAAGACTGGGGAAGACAGACTGTCTGGAGCCAGAAGAAAAAAATCTATTCCCTCAACAATGCAGGTGATGTGGTCTTGTGGGATTGCGACTTCATTTGCACAAGTTTGGAGTCTCCATCCAATCACGTGTAACTGACAACGATGGCGGCTGAATGCTTACCTTAGGTCTTGTGCAAGCACGTTGCTACATCTTTGGGTACCACGCCTACTACGACATTGGTATCATAAAAGGATCTCCTTCAGGCAACTTCCTTTGAGACAAGAATCGTTGTTGCCTCTACGGTTTTCTCTCGCTATTCACGCTGCACGATGTAATCCATTAAGTACCGTCATTCCACAGTGTCGTGCATCAGTCGCGATGAAATCGTCGCCTGTTCCATCTATGATGACAGACGTGGTTATACTTGTCACGGAAAGGAAGAAAGCGACGTCTGCTATTGATGATTGCACTTATCTTTATTTTACAGAAGACATGGATGTCATCTGAAAGTCAGGAACCTTATCAGGCAAAGTAGCTCGGGCTCAGACTCCGAGCTTTGTAGAAGATTCAGGAACACTCCGAAGACGGCAAAGCAGTCATGTTTTGGAGCTCAGCATGCCTACCCCTCTATTCAGCGTGCACGACAGTGTACATCTACCTTAAGGACAAAACGCACCTAATGGATCAATGCAGTCTGTCAGTGGTCCCGCCGTGCTTTAGTATTCGCGTATCTTCAACACCGCTGATGTAAAACAGAAGGATGACCAATGCATTTGTTGAACTCTCTACCAACACCTCAGTCTCTCAACCCAAATCCAGAGAGGAAGCAAGACAAAAGGCAACCTTTCTTCTTGCACTGTTGATCAGATCTCATTCACGTGCCAACTCTCGCGCGACGGCGACAACGTGAGCTCGCGCACGTTTTTGCGCATCGACGTCCGCTTTGCCTTCTGTTTTCTCTTTCCGGTGGCACGTGAGGCAAATGTGTGGCAGTTGGGGGTGGGAGTGGTTGATGGAAGGATAGGCTGGGTGCGGTTTAGGGTGGCTGAGGCGTAGGAGTTCAGGCTGTGCTGTGTCGTTCACAGGAAGGGGAAGGATTTTAGATTAAGATAAGGCAGGAGGAAGGCGCGCTCGCATGTGTATGTGTTTGTATGTGTGCATGTGTTTGTGTGTGCGTGCGTTGTTTTGTGTGTGTGCGTGCCCGCGCGCGCTCGCGCGCGCTCGTGTGTGTCTGTATGTGTGTGTGTATGTGTGTGTGTGTGTGTGTGTGTGTGTGTGTGTGTGTGTGTGTGTGTGTGACTGCCTGTCCATTCAGAAAGAGAGAAGGGGGGGGGGGGGGCGGCAACAGAGAGAGACAGAGGCAGATTGAGACACCGAAACAGAGACAGAGAGACATGGCTAGGAAGGGGGGGGGGGGGGGGGGGGGCAAACGTATTTGAGGCAAGGTGGTTAATTGTGACTCGACGAGTGAATGGAAGGGGAAGATACAGCAATCGCAAGCAAGGGGAAAGGGGTCCTACGCGGAGGAGGCCAGGGGTGAGGGTTGGGAGGGAGGGAGGGAGGAAGAGGAAGATGTGGGTGAGGCAGGGAGGGGTGAGTGGGTGGAGTGTTAGTTGTGTCTTTGACAGGGGGTGGCTGTGTCAGATTTCAGCACCGCTGGGGAACGATGCCCGTATGCTATGACCTGTACTCACTCCCCACTTCAAAGGAGATGCCTCCACGGACTGCGTGTGATTTCACTTACTTCAATCCCAGGTGGGTTTGCACGTCCGCAGTAACTGTCTCCAGAGATCGCAATTTCCCCAATCCGTCAGCATGTCCGCTCTTTTCACGTGTCCTTTTCTAACTTTGCCCCGTTGCTTTCCTGCACGTGGAAGGAAGGTCGCCGTAGAGAAGTAGGAAGTCGGTTCTGGATTTGATTTCGCGTAACTATAGTGCATTCGCCTTCCGAGAGAAATAGCCTAGTTTGCGAGATGTTAAGCTTTTGACAGGAAAGTGTGATAGTATTAACATTACGACAGACAGAATTCACAAACGAATCTAAATATCTCAACTGGAAACGCAAAGTCAGGAGTTGATACACATAGAATTCAGCCTTTTACCTCAATGAACACAAAACAGAAAAGTAAGTTTCATGCCATTAGAAAAATAGGCTTACTGTACCCTTTCTGTAAAGACGTTCGTTTTCTAATTACCGACGTTTTTTGAGAAGCATTTTTAGAAATAAATCTTTTAATATGCCGGCTGAAGGTATAGTCTTGACATGTATACATGTAGAGTTGATTGCCGACCTAGATTCAACGAATCATTCACTGCAGTGCTTAAAAAATCAATGGAATTGAAACTATGCCCTTCAAATGTAACACGCAGTCAGCAATGTAGGGGGAAAACACCTTCAAAGAGCGTTTTACATGCAATAATTCAATAAGCCTCTCAAACCAAAACCCTCTTCATCAGTAACGACAACCAAAAGGACAGAACCAGCAGCTCCAGTAGTGACCGCGAGTGGAAGTTTTCCCAAAACACCATTACCAGCGTGGTTTCTCTTCGCCATCTGTGCCGGGCAAAATCTTAGGTAAATGCCAGGGTGAGATTTCTTTGGCTCTGAACAACGTACAGCAAATCGATTCTGTACCGTGACCTCGATGAAATGCCGTGCTTGTTTGCTACTTGTCGAGAAACTGTGCGAAGTTGCACGTCGCTTACATGGCCTGGAGAATATTCTCGCGCAGTCAAGTGTCACGATCGGTGTTTCCTCTGGGCGAGTCGTAGAGAATTCCATTCATGAAGTCTCTCTGCGGACTTGGCCTCTCTTTCAGTTTATTTTCCCTGCATTCTCAGGCGTCTGCGTCAGATGGTTCGTCTGTATCACAGAGTGGGGGTGGGGTGGGGGTGGGTGGGCGGATTTTCAATAATCCCATTTCCTCTTCGCCTGCAGTTTGCAATATTTGCCAGTCTTGGCGTTTCACTGAAACTTGGAGGCATAACTGTATACGGCGGTCTTTTTTTTCCGTGTTGGCTACTGTTCCAGTTTTGGGAGTGAAATTTGGCCAGCCGTCTCGCAGCCTTCATTGACTATTTCCTGTTCCCATTATTTGTCTGGAATGTGAGACGCTGTGCCTACTTTTTACGCGGCTGTGCATGGGAGCTGCAGCCAGGCTGGTGGTTTTCTGCACTGTGCAGCCCCCTCGTCCCGGCTCTCGCGTGTGTGCGCATGCTCGCCCTCCCGGTGCGTGGATCTTGGAGTCGAAGCTGTGGAAGGCAGTTCTCCTTTCCATAGACGACTTGCTTCATAGATGAATAAAGTGTAGACAGTTAAAGGCATGTCTCTGTCTCTGTGTGTCCGTGCGCGCGCGCGTGTGTGTGTGTGCGCGCGTGTTTGTGTGTGCGTTTGCGTGTGTGTGTGCGTGTGTGTGCGTGTGTGTGTGTGCATGTGTGTGTGCGTGTGTGTGTGTGTGTGTGCGTGTGTGTGTGCGTGTGTGTGTGTGTCTTTCTGTCTCTCTTTCTGTATCTGTGTAAGTATCTCCCTCTTTCTGAACCTGTGTGTGTGCGCCGCGCATGTTTGTGTGTGTGTGTGTGTGTGTGTGTGTGTGTGTGTGTGTGTGTCTGTCCATCCGTCCGTCCGTCCGTCCGTCCGACCGTCCGTCCGTCTGTCTGTCTCTCTCTCACTCTCTCTCTCTCACTCACTCTCTGTGTCTTTTTCTCTCTCTTTTTCCCTCTCTCTCTCTCACTCTCTCTCACTCTGTCTTTTTCTCTCTCACTCCCTCTCTCACTCTCTCTCTGTCTTTTTCTCTCTCTCTTCCTCTATCTCTCTTTCTCTCTCTCTCTCTCTCTCTCTCTCTCTCTCTCTCTCTCTCTCTCTCTCTCTCTCTCTCTCTCTCTCTCTCTCTCTCTCTCTCTCTCTCTCTCTCTCTCTCTGCTCGCAAGTGTGCGTGCGTGCGTGCAAGTGTATTTGTGGGTATACAAGATACAAGATACAAGATACTTTATTGTCCTCATTGTACAAGGAAATTCGTTTTGTCGGTGGCAAAAACATAATACATACATACAAAAACAGAAACGTACAAGAAGTTCAACATGAATTAACTCAATCACATCGCTCAAGTTATGGAGTCAAAACAGAAAGACACAATAAGATAGGACACATTTAGCGCTACATCATAGGCAATTCAATTTAATAGAGAAACATTTTACACCGCAACAAGTAATCACAGAAGGAACAAAAGACACAAGCATGCACATCAAACAATCATCGTCACGCAATCACACATACCCGATCTTCAACCATAACACATGTACAAGCCCCCCCCCCCCCCCCCCCCCCCCATCATGTTCTTCATCCTGCATCACAACACAATCACAGGAAAGACCAACAAGAGACAGGCATGCACATCAACAACCACACTCACACAGCACACATACACGATCATCAACGCATAACGCATGCACTCCCCCCCCCCCCCCACCCACCCACACACACACACACACACACTCTCACATGTTAATCCTTGTTGTCACAGACATAGTTCACACCATTCATAGTCCTTTCTGTCACAGTTCACAGCACTACAAGTCCTCATAGTCCCAGTTCACTTTACTCCAATCCTCCGTCATATGTCACATCAATCCTGGTCACATAGTCACAGCTCTCATCACTCATCCTCACAGTCACAGTTCACATCACCCACTCTTCAGTCACAGTTCGCGTCACTCCTGGTCCCACAGTCACGTCAAGTCTCACAACAATCTTCATGCATACTACCCATTCACCGGGACTCGTTGAAGAGACGGATGGCTGTCGGGAGGAACGAATCCCTCATGCGGTTTGTTCTGGCAGGCCAGCACCTCAGGCGACGTGAGGACTCACGAGTGGGTTCGCATGACGCGAATGCCTGGTGCAGAGGGTGGCGGTCGTCAGATCGAATCTTGCCCATCTTCCTCAGGGCCACACTGGGGTAGCGATCACTGAGAGGCTGGAGGTCGGAGCCAGTGATGGCGCCGGCTTCCTCCACGACCTTCTCCAGCCTCTCCATGTCGCCCTTCCTCACACTGCTGTGGTAACACAGCTGGTTGAAGGAGACGACGCTCTCAATCGTCGCCTGGTAGAAGAGGTGGAGAATCTCAGGGTTGACGCGGAACTGCCGCAGCTTTCTCAAGAAGAAAAGCCTCTGGTTCGCCCGCTTGCACACGGCGTCCACGTTCGGCGACCAATCGAGCTGGTTATCGATGATGGTGCCCAGATACTTGTAGGTATCAACCATCTCGACTGGTTCGCCCTTGATGACGATGGGATCGACCGTGGTCTTGTTGTCTCGTCGAAAGTCCATGATGAGCTCCTTGGTCTTGGTCACGTTCAGCTCCAGGAAGTTGTCGTCGCACCACTTCACCAGTTCCTCTACGGCGTTTCTGTACGCCGATTCGTCGTTCTTCAGGATGAGACCTGACAGGGATGTGTCATCTGCGAACTTCAGCAGCAGGTTGATGAGATCCCTGAGGCGACAGTCGGCGGTGTACAGCGTGAAGAGCGAGGGTGACAGCACGCAGCCTTGAGGGGCGCCTGTGTTGGTGGTGATGGCGTCAGACAGAACCTGTCCAACACGCACTCGCTGTGTTCGCTTCGTGAGGAAGCTGAAGACCCAGCTGATGAGGACTGGGTTGACGTCGTACTCCAGCAGCTTCCTCATCATCAGATGAGGCTGGATGGTGTTGAAGGCGCTGCTGAAGTCAATGAAGAGGATCCTGGCGTACGAGGAGGGCTTCTCGAGATGGTCGGATACGTTATGAACGAGGGTCAGAATCGCATCTTCAGTACTCCGATTGCATATATATCATCCATACACGCACTAGTAATTCTCCAGCATGCGCACACACACACACACACACACATACACACACACACACACGCGCATGCTGGAGATTTACTAGTGCGTGTATGGATGATCAGAAAACAGACGCCTCCCGAAATGGCACGATACTAGGACGTGAGTATTCTAACACTGACACTGGAAAAAGACAATGAAACCTGCCGAAAATGATGGATGGATCCAATAGAATGTCTAGAACAGCACATGTCGTCGCTCTGCATTCTCTGACAGATCAGTTGTAATCAGTCACCCCATAGCGAGTCTTTGCTGCACTTTATGTGATTTGCGTTAAGATGGATTTTTTAAGGGGTCCTCAATTTTTTTAATTAATGAAAATCTCTTTAAAATCAAAATAGCAGGCGGTGCCTTTTGGGCTGTTGACGCTACCTTGGAAAATCGACAATTCGAGAAAATGACATCAGGATGTTTGCCTAGTTTTTCTCAACACTTACAGATCAGTCTGGTGAAATCTTGCCAAATTAAATCTCGTCTGTTTCAGCCTAGCCAAGGAGACCCCAGAACTTTTGTAGATGACACTCTCGGAAGATAAATGTTGAAAGTAAACCATTTCATTGAAGGAGAAAGAGGGTTTTAATAAAACACGCACTTCGATGGCTTTTCTCCATCAATACTAGATATAGGTCTAGTGATTTTAAAGCATTAATAAGCATGTTCCACAGTAAAATTAGGAAATTTGCTTTCACAATAAAGAGATGGATGATTTATGATTTTTATGATGCCGCCCACCCCCCACCCCCAAACACAGAGTATCTAGGGCTGAAACTCAAAATCACACGCGTCAAAATCCCGTGCAAACCGGGAGCTGATTGGTCATGAAACATTACTTATTTCGCGCGGTTTTCTGTTGATTGGTTACCTATGAAATGGACCTACTGTATCCTTGCGCGTCGCGTTTAGATATTGATACATTTCTATATAAGACTGAGGTATACATGTGCTGTTCAAAAGACTGATTCTCATACTTACAGTGAGCGTGAAGAACTGATGTGTCGAAAATTTCCGCGACGTCAAATTTCTCAACAGCCAATCAGCAAAAATAACGCGGGAAATGATAAAGTGCGCACAACAGAACTATATAATAGTGTCATAAAAGATGTCCCGGTATCATATGTCTGAGTGGCGTGCAGCTATTTTAGACAATCCGAGTCCGGCTTCGCAGGGTATTTACTCACGGTCCTCAAAATCGTCCTATGAAGGTGAGTCTTATTTCGTGGTGACAGATCACGATACCTCCTCGTGCCATCGCAATAGATCGTGCACAGTGTTTCCTTATTTGGTCTCCGATGCATTTTAGGTTTTGAAAAGAGTGGCCCATTGTCAGTTAAATGATGCATTGAGACAAATGGACCTGTCAACGTTTCAGTGCTACGAGGCAAGGTTGGTCTGTAGGCATGATTGATATCGTTTTGCGAACCAGTTGGTCCTGAAATTTGAAAAGGCCATTTCCTGCTTTTTTCGTCGTCCCCTCACATCGCTTTGTTGAAGTTGCAACTTCTTGTACGAAAAGTATATCTAAGGGGAAGACTGACTTGGGGATTGGAATGCACGTATTTCTACAAAGCTGTCGAAAGACGATCTCCAATAAAACACAGGGCTTCTGAACAGCCGACGGGAAACAAGCATGCTTGCCAGGTGGGTGGGCTGTCTCCGCTCTCTCCACAGCTACCTGACCCCCAGAAGTCGCTCTCTCTCTATGTGCTACCTGACCCCCAGAAGTCGCTCTCTCTGCGTGCTACCTGACCCCCAGAACTCGCTCACTCTACGTGCTACCTGACCCCCAGAACTCGCTCTCTCTATGTGCTACCTGACCCCCAGAACTCGCTCTCTCTACGTGCTACCTGACCCCCAGAACTCGCTCTCTCTACGTGCTACCTGACCCCCAGAACTCGCTCTCTCTACGTGCTACCTGACCCCCAGAACTCGCTCTCTCTATGTGCTACCTGACACCCAGAACTCGCTCTCTCTACGTGCTACCTGACCCCCAGAACTCGCTCTCTCTATGTGCTACCTGACCCCCAGAACTCGCTCTCTCTGCGTGCTACCTGACCCCCAGAACTCGCTCTATGTGCTACCTGACCCCCAGAACTCGCTCTCTCTATGTGCTACCTGACCCCCAGAACTCGCTCTCTCTGCGTGCTACCTGACCCCCAGAACTCGCTCTCTCTATGTGCTACCTGACCCCCAGAACTCGCTCTCTCTATGTGCTACCTGACCCCCAGAACTCGCTCTCTCTATGTGCTACCTGACCCCCAGAAGTCGCTCTCTCTATGTGCTACCTGACCCCCAGAACTTGCTCTCTCTACGTGCTACCTGACCCCCAGAAGTCGCTCTCTCTGCGTGCTACCTGACCCCAGAACGCGCTCTCTCTATGTGCTACCTGACCCCCAGAACTCGCTCTCTCTGCGTGCTACCTGACCCTCAGAACTCGCTCTCTCTACGTGCTACCTGACCCCCATAACTCGCTCTCTCTACGTGCTACCTGACCCCCAGAACACGCTCTCTCTACGTGCTACCTGACCCCCAGAACTTGCTCTCTCTATGTGCTACCTGACCCCCAGAACTCGCTCTCTCTACGTGCTACCTGACCCCCAGAACTTGCTCTCTCTATGTGCTACCTGACCCCCAGAACTCGCTCTCTCTACGTGCTACCTGACCCCCAGAACTCGCTCTCTCTATGTGCTACCTGACCCCCAGAACTCGCTCTCTCTACGTGCTACCTGACCCCCAGAACACGCTCTCTCTACGTGCTACCTGACCCCCAGAACTTGCTCTCTCTGCGTGCTACCTGACCCCCAGAACTCGCTCTCTCTATGTGCTACCTGACCCCCAGAACACGCTCTCTCTACGTGCTACCTGACCCTCAGAACTCGCTCTCTCTATGTGCTACCTGACCCCCAGAACACGCTCTCTCTACGTGCTACCTGACCCCCCAGAACTCGCTCTACGTGCTACCTGACCCCCAGAACTCGCTCTCTCTACGTGCTACCTGACCCCCAGAACTCGCTCTCTCTACGTGCTACCTGACCCCCAGAACTCGCTCTCTCTACGTGCTACCTGACCCCTAGAACTCGCTCTCTCTATGTGCTACCTGACACCCAGAACTCGCTCTCTCTACGTGCTACCTGACCCCCAGAACTCGCTCTCTCTATGTGCTACCTGACCCCCAGAACTTGCTCTCTCTACGTGCTACCTGACCCCCATAACTCGCTCTCTCTACGTGCTACCTGACCCCCAGAACTCGCTCTACATGCTACCTGACCCCCAGCACTCGCTCTATGTGCTACCTGACCCCCAGAACTCGCTCTCTCTACGTGCTACCTGACCCCCAGAACTCGCTCTACGTGCTACCTGACCCCCAGAACTCGCTTTCTCTACGTGCTACGTGACCCCCAGAACTTGCTCTCTCTACGTGCTACCTGACCCCCAGAACTCGCTTTCTCTACGTGCTACCTGACCCCCAGAACTCGCTCTATGTGCTACCTGACCCCCAGAATTCGCTCTACGTGCTACCTGACCCCCAGAACTCGCTCTCTCTACGTGCTACCTGACCCCCGGAACTCGCTCTCTCTGCGTGCTACCTGACCCCCGGAACTCGCTCTATGTGCTACCTGACCCCCAGAACTCGCTCTCCCTGCGTGCTATCTGACCCCCAGAACTCGCTCTCTCTACGTGCTACCTGACCCCCAGAACTCTCTCTACGTGCTACCTGACCCCCATAACTCGCTCTCTCTGCGTGCTACCTGACCCCCAGAACTCGCTCTCTCTGCGTGCTACCTGACCCCCGGAACTCGCTCTCTCTGCGTGCTACCTGACCCCCAGAACTTGCTCTCTCTATGTGCTACCTGACCCCCAGAACTCGCTCTCTCTACGTGCTACCTGACCCCCAGAACTCGCTCTATGTGCTACCTGACCCCCAGAACTCGCTCTCTCTGCGTGCTACCTGACCCCCGGAACTTGCTCTATGTGCTACCTGACCCCCAGAACTCGCTCTCTCTACGTGCTACCTGACCCCCAGAACTCGCTCTGTCTACGTGCTACCTGACCCCCAGAACTCGCTCTATGTGCTACCTGACCCCCAGAACTCGCTCTCTCTGCGTGCTACCTGACCCCCAGAACTCGCTCTCTCTATGTGCTACCTGACCCCCAGAACTCGCTCTCTCTGCGTGCTACCTGACCCCCAGAACTCGTTTACTCCACGTGCTACCTGACCCTCAGGACTTGGACGTGATGTAGAAGCACAGAGGTCATTGTCGACACACCCTAAAATCTCGTGGGGAGAAAGGTGTTGAGATTAATAACTGCTGCAGAAGGGTCTGATGGAGAGAAAAAGCCGATGATTATAGTAATAAGTGAGCTAAGGGTGACAAGTACAACGGGTAGCAGAGAGAGGTAGCGGTGGAGAACATGCGTTTGAAGTGGACCAGGAAAAAGAACCATTGAGGCCGAGGGGTGAATACAATGAAGAAAACTGATACTAATTATCAAGAGAGAAAGGAGTTTGGGTTATAATGAATAGCAGTCAAATGACCTGCTTGCAAATGCAGATAGTAAAGAGAGCAGGATACAGAGTCGATTATAGCTATGAAAGGCCATTGATCCGGAAAACCACAAGCGCTGTAATAGTGAGAGCCAGTCGATTCTCAATGACTCTAGTCATTCGACATGAAGAGTCGCTTAGGGAGACGATGTGGGTCCGTTCTAACCTCTAACCCTACCCCCCTCCCCTCCCCTCACAGAAGGCCACTGAGGTTGAGGGGTGAAGGAAAAAAAAGGAAGGCAGTGATCGCTTTAAAAGAGAAAGGGGTTACTAGTACACTAAGTAGCAGGTGGAGAGCCGGTTTGCAATAGCAGAGAGACGGAGGTCGAGTGGCGAAGAAATACGACGATAGCCACTGCAAGTAGAGGATGGGCAGGACGGAGATGAAGACAAAGTGAAGAGTGTGGCACGGAAGACAACGACTGTGTACATGTGTACAGTGAAAGTGAGAGCTCACACTCATGCAATTATGGCACACTCAGGGTTGAGAGTTGAACAGGATGTTCAAATAGTGTATGCTTGAGTGGGAGTGGAAGAGAAAAGGAGGAGGGGGAGATAGAGGGATAATCACGCAAAACCCTGAATAGTGGGAGGAGAGGGAGCACCTGTATATTGTGGAGGTTAGGTAGCTGAGTGAGAGATGGGGGATACGGGTGGGGACGACAGAGCTCTATAGTGGTTGAAGCCCAGTGTGTGGAGGGGAGAGAGCATGTGTGCGATGAAGGCTGAGCAGCGAAAGGACTGTTTGCTTTCGCTCTAGGCACAGTGGCACGTATGTGACGAGGATAGAGGGCAGAGGAACGGTATTCGTGTGTGGAGGTTGAAGGTGCAAGGGTGTTAGGTAGATGAGCTGTTATCTCGAGTTTGTGTTGACTTTTCAAGGTGTATCCGCCTGACACCCACACGTACAATAAGCTGGCAGATGATCCTCCGCTTCTTTCACAATCGCGGGTAGTTGCAGAAAAATATAATTCCAGCAGAAATGATGGGTGTACGTAGTGCACTGGAGTGATAGCATCTCCTCCCTGCAGAGCAACACAAAATATCGTTCGTGTGTGAAGATGGGCTCACAACAACACGAAAAGAACCTGGAAGGACCGATGTACATGTATATATATAAATATATAGTTAGAGAGTTGTCTACTTTGTGTCAGATGTTTTTCAAAAGTACACTCGACTCAATAAAAGTAGACTTGGTGTATCTGAAAGCCGAGTTTCACGCTTTCTGTCTTCTGTGCGCTACATGCTTGTAAGGAAGGTGACGAGAGACAAAAATGTAAGTGACAAAAAGAGCATGTGTTTAAGTCTCTTCTTAAACAATAAGCTAGCTACACAAACATTTCATGCGTGATATATCTTGAGTTTAGGAGCCTCTACTGCAAAGTGTTTCGTTGCATCGTTTGGTTTATAAAACGCAGCTTGGTTACATTAGCATTTCGTGATAAATGTCGACAATAATTTGTCAGGAACAGCTGCTGATACCATTGCAGGAAATCACTTTTTGTAGCAAAGAAAATCTAATGGTGCAAGTAGACTAGTGATCTTCTAGCATCAACGTTACAAATTAACATCTTGATCAAGCTCTCTTGATCAAACAAGTGTGGAAGGTGACCTTGCAGCATATTTGCAAGCAAGGAGATCTCAAAGAAAAGAGAGGCCCTGCTCGTTTCATCGACCGCTGTATCTCAGTGGCAAGTTTCAGCGTGGAGGACGAGCGCTGGGGAATACGGCAGTTCCACCTTACCTGGTGGCGGCATCTTTGATCTTCATACATTGATTTCCATCAGTCACTCGCGAATATCCACGTTGGCTGCAGATAGAGTCACGGTGCCAGGCAAACACTTAGCGCCCTAGGTCGATATCGGCTTCTTCTTCTGTGCGTGCACATGAAGTATGAATGTGTCATGTGTTTGAATTGCCAGGTGGTGCAACTCAGCAAGAATCATGCCTTGAAACCACTTGGAAATTTCTCAGATTTTTACTAAAACAGTGTGCATTCAGTGTTCACATATCGAATAATGCACACCTCTGACCGCTCGCATGCATCTTTTTCGAATATGTGGTAACTGTTCTCAATAGCCGAAATAGGCCTGTCTTATTAAAAGTCTAGGTAGAGTTACTTCATTTCATGTTTCTCGCCCGTAAGAGTTTATGTGTATAAAGATGTGTGTGTGTGTGTGTGTGTGTGTGTGTGTGTGAGAGAGAGAGTGTGCGCGCACGCGTGTGAGAGAGAGAGAGAGAGATTGATTGATTGATTGATTGATTGATTGATTGATTGATTGATTGATTGATTGATTGATTGATTGATTGATTGATTGATTGATTGATTGATTGATTGATTGATTGAACTT